>CM074505.1:457876-574521 GCA_037389245.1 Oryzias sinensis
CAGCAGCGTCTCCATCAGAGTAGAACAGGAGTCCGGCGTGGAGCGGCTGAGTGAAGGTGGTCTGGACTCTGTGGAGCAGGGTCATGGTTTCAGAGACGCTGTAGAAGGCCAGAACACCTGCTCCGTGGTCCAGGTACACCCCCACCCTGAAGGGCTGCGGGCCGGACACGGCCGTTTTGACGTTGTTGTGCCAGAACGTGTAGCTGTTGGGTTCGCAGCACAGCGCCCAGGACTTGTCGTTGCAACCCAGCAAGCACTCGTTGAGACGGCCTGCTCTCCGGATGTTTCTGTAGGTGACCGCTACTCGAACCCCGCCCCGCCTGGACTCCACCTCCCAGTAGCAGCGTCCGGTCAGACTCTCTCTGCTCAGGACCTGATGCCACGCCGTGAATCTGTCGGGGTGGCTGGGATGAGGCTGCTCTTCCTTCATGTACGTGGCTTTCCTGTCGTCCTCGGACAACAGCAGGTGCGGGTGGGCCGTGTTCGGATCCATGGTTAGCTCACACGAATGTCGTAAGAACCCAACTCTGCTCTTTGGTTCTGGTTCTGACAGTAACACATCAACTTCAGCCACAGTCAGGGAGATCTCTGCCTGTTTGTCCCTCAGGAGCTCCTGTAGTTTGTCTCTGGTGTCTGCCACAGCTGCTGTCGCCTCCTCAAAGTACCTGAGAGGACGAAGGTGGAAGCTGGATGAGTGTGTGGACTCACTGAGTGCAGACAGTGAGGGGTATCTGTGCAGGAACTGGCTGTGGTCCTCTGTGTGAGAGAGCTGCTCCATCTCTCTGTCTTTGCTCTTCAGATCACTGATCTCCTGCTCCAGCTTCTCCTGAAGATCCAGGACTCGACTCACTTCGGCCTCCTGCTGGGATCTGATCTGCTGCTTCACCTCAAACGGGCTTTCTTGAGGTGATGGATGAGTCTCTGTTAGATGAGCTCTGGCTCTCTGGACTGCTTTTGTCTGGGCCTCGCTGATGTTCTCCGCCTCCTGGTTGAAGGATTTTCACATCTTTGGTCTCGGGGTCTTCATCTTTCCAGGATCTGCTCTCGAAGTCTCCTGGGTTTTCCTGGCTCTTCCGGCTGCTGTTGAGACCGTCTCGGGTGGGCCCCCTCGTGTTCGGCCCATCACACAGAGATAACAGGATGCACTGGCTATTTTGCACGACAGAAGATCTTCATCTCCTCGTCGTGAAGAGAGCAGACGTTCTCCTGAGGTTTCTTGGTGTCGACCAGTTTGTGCTTTTCAAAAGCAGGAGATTCATAATGAAGTTTCAGGTGTTCCTCACAGTAAGACGCCCGACAGACCAGACAGGACTTGACGGCTTTCATCTTCATTCCAGAGCAGACGTCACAGGACACGTCTTCAGGTCCAGCGTAGCAGTGATCACCGGCTGACCGAGCTGGAGGCTTGCCTTTCAGCTCTCCACCAGCTCCTCTAACGTGGGTGTTTTGACTCAGGACCGGCCTCGCCGGGAAGGTCTGCTTACAGTGAGGACAGCTGTGGGTTTCCCTCTGGTCTGCGTCATCCCAGTGGGCTTTGATACAGTCCATACAGTAGCTGTGTCCACAGGGAACCGTCACCGGATCCTTCAGGAGATCCATGCAGATCAGACATGAGATGGAGTCTCCTTCCAGCTGAACTCGCCTGCCCATTTGAACTTCCTGCAGAGCCTTTTGAGGACCTGCCTGACTGTTTTCTTCAGGTCACTGGTTTTCAAAGGAAAGAAATAAGTCTGTGTGGTGACCAGGTAAGAAAAAACACACATTTTACTGAAATACACAGAGCGTCCATCAGAGCGTGTAAAGGAAAACCGTCACCAAAAGTTTTAATCCGACCTTCAACCACAAAACCAGAAATGTGGAACGCCGGTCGACTAATCTGGACATTTGCTAGGTGTTCAGATTTGTTATCAGTGCGCTTTCACCAAAAATCTCACTTCCACTTTGTCCCGCACTGTTGAAGTGTGGGCGGAATAATCGCCGTCATTACGTTAAGTTCAGGTTTCACTGAATTTGTGTGGGGTCAAAGGTTGAAGACCTCATCAGACCCATATCATGCTTAATTACTACACAGAACGTTGTCATTATGAGGTCTAGTGATAAGGATTAGAGATCTTACTACATGACATTTGTTACTGTTAGACCTACGTGATACATTAATATATCAGAGATCCATAATACTAAGTAAAGGGATAGAATATGCCCGATATTTTTGATTTGATTGGTTTTGATTGATTGGTTGATTTGATTGACTTTATTTATTAAAGACAATATTCTTCTATCTCTTCAACACATCAGAATGCTACAGGAAACTTCTCTGCATTGACAGAGAACAATTACCCAATCCTCTCAAGGATTTCCAAAACGGTTAGGTTGGTGGGGCAAATGCTATGAGCCTCACTAAAGATAGGCTCCGCCTATTTTTCATTAAAGGCATCTGATTGGTCCGTTTATAACTTGACCTCCAGGAAAAATATCAGAAAAAGAAATGACGATTATTACGAAAAATGTATTAAAAAAAGTTTTAGATCAAGAATCGCTTTTCTGACCACAGCAGAATGACTGAGTAACAGCTGGTTAGTTCTCTATAGACTATTATGGATTTTTGGTTTCTTGGAGCTAGCAGGTGCTTCCTGTTTGGAACATTAGGGGAGGGGTCACTCAGTCCAGTTCTCATGTACAGTCAATGGTGACACGGCAGCAGTTTTCCTCCACTTTGAAGCATGCGAAGCTTCTGAAGCTGATTTCAACGTTAAATTTGAGTCACAATTAGCACTGCCCCTTCAAAATAAGAGAGCGATGAAGATTTCTGCTACTAACAATAAAAAGATTTAACGAAGAAGTAGGAGCTTGTCCTTTAGGGTTCGTCATTATCATCATAAATAGTTATTGCACATATCAAATTATTTAATTTAAATATTTCCCAAACCCGTCTAGCAAAGGTCTGCAGATATTAACCTGCAACTAGAATTTACCCACAAAAAAATTTGCTTATTTTACAATAAACATAGAAATCCTTAGTCTTAAAGCCACCAAAACAACTATAAGATGAAGGTTAGACACTAAATGAAGAACAAAAAGTGTAAAAGAATAAAATATAATCCAATACAAACCTGCAAATTGGATGTTTTTAGCAGTTTCCAGGTCTGCTCACTTAAACGGAGAAAATCAATCTTTGAGGGGGGCTCCTGATCACGTGACCCAGCGTTTGCAACAAAGAGGCGAAAAAACTCAAACGTTTGAATGAAAATGTTCTTTAAAGCGTCTTAAATCCGCTCGTTTGGTTTAAACAAACAACCAAACGCGGCAAACTTCCAGCAGCGCCACGGAAACGAGCCGATAATGAAGAAAACAGACACTGGAGAGAAGAAGCAGCGATTTTTTCAGATACCAACCCCCAGCAACGGAGCTGCGCCGTGATGGACACGCCCACCGAACCCCAGTTACGGTCAAACAGTGGAACTCCGGTGTCGTTACCATAGCAACGTCTCTGATCTTTTTTTTTATGATCTGCTTGAGCTAAGAATTTTATTTCAGTAAAAATTACACTTTTGACAACTGAAGCTTTAATTAAAATAAAAAATAGAAAAAAATATGAATTGAAGAAAAATGCCAGCACTGAATGATCATGGGAAACTGAGTCAAAATTACTAAAACGATCTCATTTACAATGTATATTCCCTCAGGTAAGTAATAAAACTAATTTTTCCTTTCATTGTTTGTTTAATTTAAAAGTATTCATATTTGAAGTTTACAGTAACACAAAGAGAATGTTTTAAGAAAAGCTTTCAAGGGCTATGCTTTTTAGCTTTCAATTTTAAGACAAAGAGTTTGCTGCATATGGATTAGTATGTTGCGTTTCCAGGAAAATTCGTTTTTTGGAGTTTTTTTAATGTTTTGGTCCTGTTTTTCTGATGATAGAGGGCAGAAAAATCAAAACGTCATTTCTGAGCATTTATTCAAATTGTTGTAAATCCGACTGAAACATGCAGTTTGAAAAATAAAACTTGTACAATCTGAGGGCCACAAACTCAGCTGCATCCACTGTCAGACAAACAGATCTGTGAACGTCTTTGTTTTCCTCGTCTGAGCTGGAATCTGATTCAAACTGTACGACTGGATAGCTCGAAATTTTTATTGTCCCGGTTATGTTAGCTTGGGTTTGTCAATTAGCAGGAGAGAGTATAAACAAAGGGATGATGGGAAATGATTGAAGGCTTACTCTGCTCCTGTAACCAGCTCAGTCTTGACGATTGCTGGTTCAGAAGATTTTGTGTTGTGTTTTTTCTTGTGGAAATACGGTATTGTCATTGTCTTTTACGCCTTATTCTGCACAACATAAAGGGTGATGGTCAACCGTCGAAGGCTCTCGCACATGGACACGCAGCACGCTACAAAAAGCATAAAGTCCATTGAACATACACAGATTAGCTAACTTAAAATACATTAACCAAACAAAGAAACACTAAAATGATAAACTACAAAAATATCACAATGAGACAATGATTATAAATTGAAATACCTACCTCGGACATGTCTGTGTCACAACTAATAAAGTTTTGTTGCTACACATAGAATACAGACATGAACCGATAGAGTTTCAAGAGCCCATTAAAATAATAATAATGAATGACTGTGGCAAGTGGATTCACATTTACTCTGTTACACTCCAACAGTCCTGCCAACGACTCAGAGGTGAATTTCTAAAGAACTCCTGCCGCTCTGCAGAAACTATGTCCTAGAAAAAAAACCTAGGTTTTTTGGTTTTGGTTCTCTTCAGTCACAATAGAATTATGAGGGCGGGGCAAAGCAACGCGAGAAATAATAATGAAAGTCCTGCATTTTGCAATCCTTGTCAGGACAGTTCAGGGATTCAAACTTTATATTTCACTGACATTCTGTATCAACGTCAGGTTTGACACTTTTGACTTGGGTTTAGTGGAGGCGTGCTGCAAGACGGTTACTGACCGGTTTCACAGTTAGTCCTTTGATGTTTCCTTGTAGACTTTGAATCTATTTTTATCTGATTATTTACATGTTATGTTCTCGGCCATTGTACAGCATTTCCTGGTCTGTATGGGCACTCTAAGTGCTTTTATAAAGCAGTTTATCATTTTATTACTATTATTATGTTGGAGTTATGTAGAGTAACGTCCACTGATGGATTCAGTTTTCATCCTCTGCTAACGTGAGGAGACTGAAATAAGCCGATTCTGCGTCACGAGGAACAGACAAGTCACCCATTTTCTTCTGAACATTGGTTATTTCTTTGTTTTTTTCTGTAAGGTGGACTGCAGGCCTCTGGTCCTCTGCAGTACTTCATCACCATCCAACAATTTACTCCTCAGACCAGCAGGTGGCAATAACATTCAAAAAAATGTCTGCAGAAGAGCTGAGGCTGATGAACAGGAACAGAATCCTTTAGATTCATACCAGTTCTTTCTCTGAACAAAATAGTTCTCAGCAGAAATGATCATTCAAATAGTTTGCTGGAGTTTCAGGGAATTTTCACTCCATGCTGCACGCATCTTCATGACTGACTTCTGTTCCTAAGACTCAAGTTTTCCCCCTTAATGTTTGATGTTTCAGGTGGACATTAATCCACTTTAGTGAATATATAGGCATAATGAGGAAATCGTTTAGGCCCTAATCATAAATATTCTTTAAAAAATGAATAATTTTGCAGACCAAAGATGGTAGAAATCTCTCTTTTCTATGGTCCTCAGACAGCAGGTGAACTTATGAACTGTGAGTCATTGTTGACCTTTTTGGAGATTTCTCGTTAGTAGAACAACATGAGGTTGATGGTGCTGGCTTACTCAAACAGGCAGATTTGTGTGGTCATAGGCACGCTTTGTTTAGGAGTCCGACTGACGGTCCTACATTGGTCTGCTTCCCCTGTCGTGGTTGCGGTTCACACGGAACCTTTGAGGCTGGATCATTCCCGTCTTTGTATGTCCTTTTTCCCAAAGCATTCTGGGAATGAATAACCAAAGTGGTGACACACAACTGCTGTGTGTTTATGTTACACACTGTGTTTGTGTGGTTCACTGACAATGACCAATGTGAACCTTTTCCTGTCACAACCAAAACCAAGAAGCATCTTTTTGGGCCCAAACTTGTTATCTGAAACAAAATTCAATAAACTGATTTTAACTGCAATTTATCATCAAAATACAATTATTTTAAGGTGAAATAAAACTTATGTTGATGGAATACAGTAAAAAAAAAGCTTCAGGAGAACTGAGATAGCCCAGTACCTGAATGCACCAAGCACAGGGGGAGGGCCTAAACTGCAGGGCTCCGGTGCCAAAAATCGTAATTTTTTTGTGTTAGTCACTGCGTTTTCAACCTGTTCCTGTATCTGCCGCTGTCCTCCATCACGATCAATCCATAGGCTGTATATGAGAACGGCACCTAGTGACTCCTCCCCCCTGGCGTTCCAAACAGGAAGTACAAATCCCACAAACTTCTGTAGAGAAATAAACAGCTGTTACTCAGTCATTCTATTGGTCAGAAGATCAATTCTTCCTCTGATACCTTTTTTTCTTAACATGTTCTTGATAATCCTCATTTTGGTGGAGCCTGCTGTCTTCGCCCCAACGCTCAAAACAGACAAATTTCGTGTAGCCTGCTTTCCAGTGGTAGGGATTGGTGAGAATAGTTGCTATAGAAACAATGACTTAGTGTTGACTCATGTCTGGCTCCATCAGGGTGGCGTCACTATTATGAAAAAATGGTGGCTGAATTGACTTCATTTGGTTGGAGCCGGAAGTGAACCATTTTATGGGTTCTCATGTCTGACATTTGCTGTCCATGGCTACAACCAAAAAACAAAACAAAACTACTTTTGATCAAAAGCTTTGAGAAAGACGTGTTCTTCAAAAATCAGAGTGAAGAAGTTCACGCCCATCAACAGGACATCACACTCTAAACTCAAGTGTTTGTCAGGTTTTTCTGTTGTCATGACAATGTCAAGATAGATTGTCCAACAAACTCCCGTCATTTTCCAGAATGTATCCCGATAGCTAACGAGTTCTACCAAACAAAACCCTCCCATTGCAGCCTGAATATGACCTCAGAATAAGATTCCATTTTTGGCAAAAGTGCAGTATGTACGGCGTGCTATATGTATGTAGCATATACAGCGTGCTCGGTTTCCTTCCACAGATTCCTCTCTCTCAGTCGGTCAAAGACGTCAATGACTTTCTTCCGTCTGGTCGTGTTGAGCCTCTTGGTTTCCTCTGTAACCCACAACGCTCCGTGTGGACGCAGGGGGAACTGCAGGCCAGATTATATCAGGACGCCACCCAGGTGGTAAATTACAGAGCAAGAGTCAGCATTCTTGAAATTCCCCCCACAACTGAAGGATCATGGGATATGAAAGCTGCTCTCATGGGAGCTGCACTGCTGCAGGACGTTTGGTATAAAGTAATGTTGGATGACCGCGAGTTCTCTCTGTACCAGCAGAGGCCATGTTGGCGTTCTGGTGGATCTGAAAGGATCAGGAGGATGAATTTCAGCAAGCTTGAACAGATGTGTGATAAAAGAGGACATCTTTAAATGGGGAGGGCAGGAAGTCTTCAAAAGTGCAGACAGCATAGATGTTTGAGCTCAGGCGAGAGGGGAAACTAGGTCACTAATCTGCTGGGCAGAGGTTTCAATCTAAGAGCATTTTTCTCCTGGATTACGGGGGATTAAACACGCACACACTGACTCAGAGGAATTCATGTTTAGAAAGTCGCCTTTGTTTTTTAATCGGTTTGTCCGTGTCACTCTTTGGGTCAGATGATCTCCTGAACATTAGAACGCCGGCAGCACGTCTGGAATGTCAACACACACGATGGCGAGACGCCGAATCGTCGACGGTTTGATGAGGTCAGGAGGAAGCACTGGAACCTCACGTCACAGATGTGTCGACATTTTTAACAAAATAAAGAAGAAAACATTTTTGCTTTGGTCCATTTGGATTTTCAAGGTGATGGAAAACCAGGAAAGCACTTAGAACCTTTTTTAGAAAACAACAGTGCACTTTACAATCCAGCTTTGTATGCGCATTTGTTCACCCTAACATGGTTCGTTAATGAGCATTTAAAAAAAAGACACAATAATAGGGTTATTAATATTATTGCTGTTTGGTCTTATGTGTGTGTTTAATATTAACAATTGTTTCTTTATTGTGCAACTGAATGTGAATGTTCTGTAAATTGAAAAATGTGCAATAAAGTTTATTGGAAAACAAAACAAAAAAACTTCATAATCCGTATAGCTTTATGTGAACCTTCATTCTGGTTTCCATTTACTGTTGTCGGAGAGATTTTGCGCTGGCAAAATGTCTATTTTTATCAGTTCCAAACAAGGTTGAATCTTGTTGTGTTAACCTGGTTAACGCGTAGCATATCAGAGAGTGTTGTTTTTACGTTGTTTCTAACAAGGTTGGGTTATAGTATTATGAACACGTGTAACGTCATAACATGGCTATCATGGCTTACGCGCTAACAAGGCTAACGGGTTCAGGCGGCTTACGCCGTGGCTAACATGGCTAACGTGGTTCATATGGCTTACGTAGCTAACAAGGCTAACGTGGGTTCATGGGCGGCTAATGGGGCAAACAAGGCTAACGCGGGTTCATTAGGCTAATGGGCCAATACAACGGGCTAACATGGCTAATGGGCCAATATATTAACGGGCTTATATGGCTTACGTGGGCTAACAAGGCTAACGTGCTAGTGTGTCACAAACAAGTGTGTGGCTACGTCTGAATTCTTTCACTACTTACTGGAATTGTAGATTCGGACGGCTCTACGAAACGGCGAGCGCACCGTATAGTGCGATATGTCGCGAGTAATGACATTCAGAAATAACCTACAATTCTAAAACTAAGTGCCCAAGAAAGTTCCCATTAGTCTCTGCGAAAAACTAATTTGCATCAATGCTTACTAGATTGGCAAAAACATAGACCATAATGCATTGCACAATGCATTGCGTTTAAACAATTTTTGAACAATAAACAGACACGGAAGCAGACAATTCTTCATGTTTATATTGCCCTTTTTACAGTTTTTATTGACTTTTTGCAAACTTTTCAGGGTCTTTTAAATTCCTTGAAACCTGAAATGATTTCCAGCTAAGATAGTTCTGTTTCTTTTTGTTTTCAGGTCGACCATTAATTAAATGAAGGTAATTTTGAGCTGCAATGGTTTGATGCATCAGCAAGCGTCAAAGGTTTAAAGTCAGTGTGATGTTTTGTTTCTCTGGAGCTTTTCTGTGCGACCACAGAGGAAACGCCCAACCTTTCTGTCTTTTATCTGCTGATCTCCTGCCGCTCTGACGCTGAAACCGTCTCTGTTTTTTACCAAGCGTTGTTTTCTCTGTTTTCGCTTCGCCACATCTTTGCTTCAGCTTTCTTTTGGCTTCTACACACTTTAACACACCTCACGGGCGTAGCGCCGCTGCGGTCCAGGGGGGGCTACATTCCGCGCCGGGCGGCCCTGCCCAGCACAGTCAGGCCTCCAAGCCCCTGATGTCCTCCGCTGGTCTGCGGGACGGTGGCTTGAGCGTCTGACCATCCCGTTTAGGAACAACTCCACCTTTAGGATCAAACCTTTAGTCGCTGATCTGCTGATCATTCAGATTCATGTTTCTAAGATAAGATAAGATAAGATATTCCTTTATTAGTCCCATCGGGGAAATTTCTCATTAGCAGCAGTACAGGAACAGAGAGCAGTATAAAAGAAAAAAGACTATGGAGTAAGTATAAACACCTATATACACAATAATAATAATACACATACATTCCAAAAATACATTCTGTTTCCAAAAAGTTTTACAACTTTTGCTACTTTTTGTGATTGAAGCAGATCAAACCTACTAAGAACAGTTTGAGGAGATCTGTTTAGGTATGGTGGCCCTGAGGGCCAAATCACAATTCAACGATCACCAATGCAATAAACATGCACAAAAAAAAGCAAAATGAAAAATAACAATAGATAATAATAATGGACACGCTGATTGGATGATAACTTTATTTTTGACGATAGTTGTTTTTTAAAATGCATTGTCAATGTATGCATATTAATAAAAGTTTGGCCCTTTAATCTGGATTGAAGGTCCAGGATCGCTTCCTGCCAAAAAACCCTTGGTTGGAAATGATGAACAAACATCATCCATCCATCTATCCATCCATACATTCATCCACCAATTCATGCATCCATCCATCTCTGCAACATAGTACTTACCACATTTGATGAAAGATTTATTAATAAAATTGTGAGTTTTGTATGTTTAAATAAAGGTTTGATATTTTTAATAGAGTAAAGAGCTGCTTTTTCATTTAAGCCTTTTTGGTCTTTTGATGTTTTTACATGAAACAGACAAATAGAAGGAGGTGGGGTTTTCCCAGTGGTTTCTCCTTCCTCCATCTTCGGTCCTTTCTGTATTCTGACCGCAAACAGCAAATCTCTCCTCCTCCCTCTCCCCAGAGGAGGCTGAGCTAATGCAGACCCGGCTCCTCATTAAAGAACCCAGAGCCCCTCACATCCAGGCTCCACGGCCAGCGTTCATTACTCACCCGCTCTCTGCAGGCTGCAGCAGCGGCTGCTCCACCAGCCGCATGCTGTGCTGCATTGCAGCGCCGTCCGGCTCGTCAGCCGGCTGACAGAAACTCTCTGAACTTCTCCGGACTCAGGCGGATCTACAGATGTTCCTCTGATCCAGACGATTGAACGCGAGCAGCTTCTCTAAGTGTCTGTTCTGGTGGAAGCGTCTGTGCTCATCAGTTCATCGTAAATACTGTGAAGTACATGTGTAGTACTTATGGAGTCATCACTAGAGAAAGTGTGTACTGAGAAAGAGCAGCCATGACTCAATGACGTCTTTAACACGAATTTTCCATCGCTTACATCAGAATCTTCACTAAAACTATTCGCCTCTAGTCCAGTTTTCATCAACCAGAGTTTTAAAGAGTTTACTAAATTATGAATAGAGTTCAATCTTCTGTGCATCTTTGATCCACAGAAAACATGTCTGAATGTTCTACCAATTACCCGTTGAAAGATTGTTCCTCCGCTCAGTTATTCTTCATTTTAAACTCTCAGTGGTTTTTGCTAAAAATCAGTTTTTACATTTTACCAAAGCAGCTTTTTTCTACCAAATAAGAATTAGCTTTTGGTTTTATTTATAGGTTTTTCATTTTTAACGCACCAAGTGACATTATGAGATGAGAGAAACTGTTTACCTTTTTTAGAGTAGTTTTATTTAGAAATATATAATTTGTTTGTGGAATCTCCAGTAACTATTTATTTATCAATAATTACTCCTGTAACCCTTGTGCTATCCTGGCACTTCTTTTAACGAAGTTGGGGAGGGGTCATCTAGACCCACTAGACAGTGCTCTGAACCTTTTTTCTTCAATGATTTGTGATCTTCACTGGTGTCCATGGATTACATGAAATTTTTCCACCTTTATCCACCTTTGTCATGGTAGGGAGAACACGTCAATGGAAGGGTGGGGGTCAGCTAAGATAGCACAAGCAAAACACTACTATAAAAGCGGCGCTTTTCACGGGGCGTCCGCAGAGCCACACACCGTCTATGCGTGACGTAACCCAGAGCAGTAGTGACACACGATCGGAATGACCGTTTACATGCTCCACGATCGGATAAACGATCGGTATAACCCACCTATCTCCATCGGAAAGAAATTCTGATCCGAACGAGTCTGATCGGGGCAGAGTATTCCGAACGGAGCGTTTACATGACGCATTTTCTTTCCGATCAGGCGTTCTTTCCGATTACTTTTGCCCATGTAAACGCGGCTATTGTTGGAAGTAAGCCGGATCTGTTGATCAGACCCCCCCCCCCCCCCGCATGGTCTGCTGTCTCTGGTCATCCAGATGTTTGACTCTTATGATCCGACCGAGAGTCTCGTTCCTTCTGAAAGAACCACACCCCCCCTGTTTGTTTGTGAGGAATAATGACACATCTGTCCATAGTACCACCCCCCCCCCCACACACACACACACTCACCACCATCCATCAGCTGATCACCTCCTCCCCCCCATTTGACAGATCTCCACTCCTCCTGTGTTAGAACACAACAAAGCGCCGATGCAGGCTGGGAACCAGGCCGTTCCGGCTTCAGGTTTAACAAGGCCGTCAGTCTGCATACCGTGGGGGGGGGGGTGACCTTTACAGCTGAGAACAGACTGAAGAGGAGGCCGACGAAGAGGAGCGTTAGAGCAGCTCAGAAACCAGGCGGGAACAGATCCTGCTTCCTCTTTAGAAACCAAACTTCTCTGCATTCCAGCGGAGAAGTTTCCGCTCCGAAGAGAAACCAGATGAGAGGCAGAACTGAAAGATATAAATTGGAAACAGAGAGTCGGGGGGGGGGGGGGCACATTTATGACAATCTGGACGAGGACGGAGGAAGAGGAAGGAGGAGAATTGGTCCCAGACATGAGGGAAGGAAGAGAAATATTGTGACGGATCTGAGAGGAGAGAAATTAAAAGCAGAGATGGAGAGAAGACGGAGGAATGAAGACGGAGGAGGTGGAGTTTAAAAAACAGTTGAGACCCGATGGTGCTCTCATCCACATCCTGAAGGTGGAGCTGATCTAAGGGTTGTTTCAGAGACCGGCTCCAAACTGTCCCATCAGGACCTGGGGAAACATTTTCTTTGTTGATGACATAATCTTTACAGGGTCAAGGCCTCCCGAGAACGAGAAGACTGATAAGTCAGAGGTCGCACAAAAATGAGGAAGATGTTTGTGACAGAGAGTGAGAGTGTGACACAGATTTAAAGAAAGTCACTCTTTGAACACATGTCAAATAATAAATGACTAACCTGTGTGTTTTTGTGATGGAAACATTTTTTCTTTGACCTTCACATGAAGGTTTCATCAGCAAATTGAAGCACCAGCAGACTTCCATGTAGCGCCAAATAACATCCCTTATGGTACTTTTTAGTGAACATGAGCACATTCTGGTCTAAATCAAGTAAGTTGTGAGAGTCTTCAAAGTTGAGCGCAAGAACGTAAGAATCGATTAACGAGAGAAAAGAAGAGTTACAGTAGCTTGAAGGGCGTTTCTTATCTTGCTGTCGCCGGCGACGTCTCCAGTGTGAAAGAGTTAAACATAAAAAGCAGTATATCTGACATGTGACGCCAAGATTTATCTGCGCTAGAATGTTATTTAAGTCAATAAGTACGAACACGTAGCAAAACCCGCTAATAATAAGCTAGCAGATATAAGAAGTAGCCAAACCTGCTAAAAAAAAGCTAGCAGATATAAGAAGTAGCCAAACCCGCTAACAATAAGCTAGCAGATATAAGAAGTAGCCAAACCCGCTAACAACAAGCTAGCAGATATTTGTTCCTTAAATGTGTACATCTAAAGGAAACGTTGGCTTATTTAGCTAATTGGACACAAAATAAAAATTTCTGCCTTTTTTGTGCTATTATTTTCTGCTCAATGTAGTTTTCTCGGTTTGATTAGTTTGGTCTGCTAATAATCTTAAGGACAGTTTGCTAGCAGGTAAGGCTAAAATTAACCATAGTTTTCACACCTGCCAGTCAAAGCAGACTACAACGGAAATGCACTGTAGTGCAGATCAAAGTTGCTGGTGTGCACGCGCCCCTCGCGCCCATCACTGAAAGGCTGACGCGGTGATTTTACACCGACAGGCTCATCCTACAGTTTCTATGATTTATCACCTATGTACTGTTTGTTTTCTGCATCACACACCCGCGCGCGCGCATACACACCCCTGCACGCGGCTCCACCCTCTCTAGAGCACGAGGCACGGGGAGGCATGTCCCTGCGTGTTCCTGCTGGAGGGCGAGCGACGTAGAGTCAGAGCGCAGAGAGAGAGAGAGAGCGAAGGAGAAGGCGGACCTGCGAAGAAGCAGCACGAGCGCTCTCCGCGTTTACGTCTCATCGATACCGCAAATCGATCGGATGGATCCGTGACGTGACGTATGGTCGGATTCGCCTCGGAGGGACGTTGTCGCGCTCGTGTTCGGCTCGCGGTGTCACGGAGGGGCAGCCATGGGCTTCTACGGAACGCTGAAGCTCATCTTCTACAAGGTGAGCACCGAGCCGCCGTCGGGACGGGGCTCGCGCGCCCCACCGAGGGGCTCGGCTCGCGCTCTGCCGGGGATGACGCGGCGTTTCTGCCGCCGACCAGCGGAATGCCTCTGCGGCGCGTGCGAGTGTCCGCGCGTCTGTGAGCGCGAGGCAGATGCACTGCGGAGCTTTTGAATATTGATTAATGTCCGATCAGGGACTCAGAAGACGGAAAAGCTGGACTTTAAGCCTTAAACTGATCATTTTTCATTATTTAACCTGAAATTAATTTACTATTTCAATTTAAATGATCAATTAAATGCCTAAACTTAAAAAAAAAATTCCATTTAAATAATTATATTTGGTGAAAAACTTCAGAGTGAATCACTTCAGGAAACCTGGAGGATATTGAGGTTCTCTTTGGGATCAGGAATGGATCCATTAGGAAAATTAATTGTAAATGTTCTGGAGATAAACGCAGGGAAGCAGCTGGAGATGTTTGGACAGAAGGAGGATGAGGAAGACCAAAGAAGAAGAGGAGGAGGGATGGTTGTGGAAACCTGTGGTAGAAGATGGAGCAAACAGAAGATCCTAAATGTTGTCTTTTATAGCTATAAATGACAAACATAAATGTATAAAACAGAAGCTAGATAGATGTTTGTTAAGGGGGGAACAGCTGTCATCTGTCTACATGATGAAGCGACTTCACCAAAGAACCTGAATCTGTGGATCCACGGATCTGCTGCTTTCCTGCCTCACTGATTGATCCCAGCAGCGGATTCCTTCAGCGCTGAAGTGTCAGAGATGGAGGATTCAAACAGAACGCCCCAAACCATCAAACGTGACTTCTGCTCTCCAGGAAGGATTTTCCTGCAGGGATTAGCTGGGATGCAGAGCAAACTCTGGAAAATCTGCTCCTCTTCCTCACACCGTCCACGCTGAAGACGCCTCCTTCAGACGGTTCCCAAACCCTCAGCTGATCCTCAATCTGAAGAAGGATTTTTATGATCAAATGCGTGTTTATTTTTGATCACTTTGGTTCTGATTTATGCTATAAAACCATTTAGTTTGACTAAATGTTTTCAGAGTTTTGGGTTTACATTAAACAGAAAAGATGAAGAATGATGTTTTAAAATATATGAATCGATGATTCTGAAGGAATTCAAACGTTGAAGACGACCTGCGGTGAAAATCAGCATTTTTGGTGTTTTTAACACTTTCTTGTGGCTTTTTTCTGACGATTGGGGGACATTTATGAAGGAAATTAAGCTCTAAATTAAGTTTCTGAGTATTTCTTCTGTCAAATTATTGTTAATCAGGAGCCGATTAAGAAATGCCTTTTGAAAACCATCGCATTTGTGGGCGGGGCCACAAGCTCCTTCCTGTTCGATCCACCTGTGGATGAATAGATCCATACACAACTTTATTTTCCTCGGTATCGCTCGCCTTTTTTTTTTTTTTTTTTGCATTGCTAACAATTGGGGGGGGGGGGGGGTTGTATGCTAGCTGGAGAAAGTGTAAACAGAGAGCTCTCACTTGTGGGTGACTGGAAGGGGAGGCAGCTTCCTCCTTCTGCCTCTGCAGGAGTTCAGGATGAGGTCACAGTTGGCCCTCACCTGGTTGCCGTGGCGATGCTGCAGTTTCCCCTGCAGGGCGCTGACGCTGAAACCCAGACCGAGTGAGCAGGAACGTTCCCATCTGCCGCTGAGAGCCAGAGGATGAAAGGCGGAGTTTGTGAATGAGCGGCATGAAGGTCAGAGGCGCATTCCTTTGGATTTTCTGCATTCCTGTGTTCGGCTGGCGAGAGGAGGCGGACTCCGTGCCTCGCAGGGGCGGCTGCGGTTCCTCGCCGCGTGGGTGCCCCCCGTGAATCAGCAGAGGGGAGCTGCAGCTCATCTGCAGAGTAATTCCAATCTTAGTGTAATTCCATTGTGATGAACTCTGACAGCGGAGAGTTTACTTTGAAAATCCTTGTTAGATCTGACAGAGAAGGATTGAAAATCTATTCTCTATAGTTCTATGTTCACTTTAGATCAGAGTCGGTGTTGTTTTCTTCATAGAACCAGAACAAAAAGAGAGAATATTCCCGGAAGGCCGTGTGACAAACAGCCACAACGTACATTAGCGCTTATTGAAAATGGGTCAGACGTGAAAAAGTGAGAAAATTTGTGATCTTTACGTGAAATTCTAACCGATGTATCATGAATAAACCACGCGAAGAACACGTAAACTAACGTAGAATGTGAACCACGTGTGATCATTGCACTGTTTATACGTAATTCATTCCTGATTTGTGCTTCAGTTACGTCATTTGAAGGTGATTTGTGCGCCAAATGTGCCATTTAAAAATTATACATTGCTGTGAAAAGTCCGTTAGACATACATGAAAAAGTTCGTAAAAAAAACACGTGCATCTCGCAAAAATCACGCACAATTGCATAAGATTTACGTAATAAGTCAGAGATAATGGCTGACAAAGTGGAGGATGGTTGCTTCCGCTGCATGCGTTGATTCTGATAATGCAAACTTTGCAGCCATTATCCCACTTATTTAAAAAAGAAATAAATATTTAATCAGTTTTTAGTACTTTATTCTTGTTATTTTTCCAGTTTGGATCTCTTTTTTCACAAAAAGTAGAGTGTTTGTCACATGGTGCTACACGTTGTCACCGTAACATGACAGCTGGGCCGGGATCGACCTCGAATGCAGCGGTAAAGGAAAGCGATATCTATGCTGATGATCACGATGTGTTGAATAAAGCATCTGTCCAGAGAGAAAGTTCACCTCCTACCGCTTGTTTTTGTCCCGATGATAAAGCCAAAGGTTGTTTTAACCCTTGTGCTCTCTAGTGGGGTCAAAATGACCCACCCTTCCATTGACGTGTTCTTCCTACCATGACAAAGGTGGATAAAGGTGGAAAGATTTCATGTAATCCATGGACACCAGTGAAGATCACAAATCATTGAAGAAAAAAGGTTCAGAGCACTGTCTAGTGGGTCTAGATGACCCAACGTTAAAGTGCCTAGGATAGAACAAGGGTTAAAGAAGCCAGCGTAGTGATACAGAATTTTTAACCTACGTGACCGGAACTACATTTTTAGGTGTGTATTATCACTGTATCCACACCCAGCAGGCAATCAGAATCCAGTATTCTCCCAGACAATGGTATAGGTGCACTTAAACTACGAGTAAACGGGGTAATTCTCGCTTATCTCCCACGATTCGGAACAATTCTGGAACAGACGGTTGGGTTTGGGAACTCTGGCAAAGATCAGCTGTTTGTTAGATGAAAAGTTTGCTTTGATAATGAAACAGAGCAATAAGTCGGGCAGAAAACCTTTGATCTTAAAAAAAATTCATATATACGCTGATGATACACTGATGAGTAGTCAGAGAGTCACTGCTTTCAAAATAAAAGCTCCAAAGTTTGCAGAAGATCCAGAACTGAACCGTTTCTCACTTCTAAGGACCAGAACGAAGAAAACTTCCACAGACAGAACTTTCCGTCAAACCGTTGAAACTGAGTTGGTTTGCTCTGGAATGCCTCATTTTACAGAGAGGAACCAAAAGTAAAAACCCTGAGTGGAACCATCTCTCTCATGTGTCAGAATTGTGTTCTTTGGTTCTTTAATACAGATCAGCTGATTTGTTTGAAGTTCTGCATCCTCTCTGGTTCTGTTCGTGTTCTAGCAGAGATGGTTTTTGTTCTTGCGGTCGGATTCTTCCTTAACTGGACTTTCCTTTAAAAGGTTTTGTTTTAATTCAACAACGGAAAAACACATTTCGAAGTTTTTTTGATCTCTAAAAGGAAAGTCCAGCAGCTTAATCTCTCCAAACTCTGGTTTTCAGATGAAGAGGAAGCTGGATCACGGTCCAGACGGACGCCCGTTCCCCGCAGGAAAGAAACACTGCAAAGGCGGCGGCTACCTCAGGTAACACGCCACTGCAGCCCGCCAGGACGCGTGTTTAGATTTACACGTGTCTTCATCGGAACAGAGATGTTAACCTGAATTTTCATTTAAAAAAATTACATATTTTACTGCCAAGACTTGGACTTTATGAGAGATAAAATAAACAACAAAACTCAATCATGGCTTTTATTGAAATTTAAACTGGTTAGAATTTGTATTTGAAAATTTTAAAAATATTTTTTGTTTTTAATCCAGATGTTCTTTGAATGGTCCTGATGTGACTGCTTATCGTAGATTAAAGAAAGAGGTGAAACCAAAAAATAAAACAGAATAACCTGTAGCTTCAGCAAAGGAACCGTTCCTTAAAGACCCGCTCCCATGAAAATCATGTTTTTGGTGTTTTATCATGTTCTTGTAGCTTTTTTTCTCATAAATGTGGTTATATTTAAAAGACTTGACGGTTAAAACTGGTTTTCTGAATAATCACATTAGATAAGGAGCAGATGAAAAACCAGATGTTTGAAGAATGTCGGTGTCATGATGTAGCTACTGGCATAGGCGGGTCTAAGTCTCACTTTCTCCGCTCCAATTCGAAATACAGAAAAATAGATCCGTGTATGTTTTCAGTTCCTCACCTGAACAACCATCTGGCCGGATAGCTCTGAAAATGTTCGCCATTTTATTTGATACGCTAACGTTAGCTTGGACTTTTGAGGACCTAGAGGCAAGTGTAAAAAAAGGCATGCTGGGAAATTAGCAAGGCTAACTTCTGACAGTCCCATCCACAACCCAAAAGCGAATTCCTAGTGAGCTCCTGCCCTGTGCAGAAAATACTTTTTAAAAAAATGACACTGGATTTTTTATCATGACTAAAACCTTCATAATCATAACCAAAAGACCACTGGGAACTGGGAAAAGTATTTGAAATTTTTTGGGATTTAACATAAAAATGTAAGAAACGTAAGTTACATTTTTTAAATCTTTTTTTTTTTTTCTCAAATAAACACAATGATTTTTGTCCGATGCTGTTAGCATGCAGCTAGCACAGTTATCTAATGCACTGTAATTAAGATAGCTGTGCTGGCTACAGCGCTGTCTCTAGCTGTACTACGGTTAGTTACAATACTGTAGCTAGCTACAGTACAGCTAGCTACAATGCAGTACAAAAGCATAGCCATCTGCAGCAGAGCTAGATACAGTACAGTACTTAAGCTAGCTACAGTAATGCAGCTAGCTTTAGCTAATGTACAGATGCTAACTGTAGCATTGCTAGCTACCTTACAGGACTGAAGTTAGCTACATTTAGCAGAGCTACAGCTGATTTATTAGGCTAGCTACTGAACTGTACTGTAGCTAACTGTAGCACAGCTAGCTGTACTGTACTGCATCTATGTTAACTGCAACCAAATCTTTCGAGATTATTTGAACAACATCTACGGGTTAAACTGCTCTAAAGTTTTGCATAAACTTTTCTAAAAGCCTCGTACCAATGAAACACCAACTATCTGCGCCTCTGTCTGATGAATGTAACTTTTCTTTCTAGTCCTTCATGTCTGGCTCAAGCCACACCCACCACTTTCGGGGATCTTCGGCTGGCCAATGGGCATTCAGCTCAGCGGCGGCGTGTCACCTCTGGCCCGCCTCCCTCTGGCCTGCAGGACTGGCTTCAGACCTTCCAGGTGAGGCCAACGGGGGTGTAGCTGCAGGTCACGCAAACCGTTTTCTTATTTAAATTTTCCTCTAGTTCCAGCCAGAAGATCCAATTTAGAGTTTTTTCTAACCTAAATGCGTAGTTTGTTTACTGTGAATAATAAACAGGACTCAGCAGAGAGCGAATTAATGAAGAAGCACTCGTGTCCTGCAGCACCTCTTGATGGTCTGCATGTGCTGGATGTTGATGCACGTCTTCCGCTGAGTGCATCCAAACAGAGCAGCAGCAAAGCGCTGCCTTCAAGCTGTCCTTATGCAACCAATAAAGGAAACATACAAGGACTCACGCTCACGAGAACACACATACCCGGCCTCTACAGCTTCAGGGGGGAGATCAAATGATCTCAGGGATGTGGAGGCAAAGTGAAGGAGACAGAAAAAAGAGAAACCACAAAAGCTAAAAGGAAACACATGTGAATAATGGATGTACAGACACACGCTTAAAAAAGGAAAACAAAGACAAGAAAGGGAAGCAGAGAAACTGAGGACATCTTCTCTACATCATTCCATGCAGATGTGGAGCGGACCTGAAAGGCTGTTGGCTCTGGACGAGTTGATTGACAGGTGCGAGACCAGCCAGGTGAAGCACGTGATGCAGGTCATCGAGCCCCAGTTCCAGAGGGACTTCATATCCCTGCTGCCCAAAGAGGTGGAGCCGCAGGACAGCCGCACACTTCCTTCAGAGTCCGGCGTGAGGCTAACCAGCTGTTTCTGACCGCAGCTCGCCCTGTACGTCCTCACCTTCCTGCCTCCCAGAGACCTGCTGCGGGCCGCCCAGACCTGCAGGTACTGGAGGATCCTGGCGGAGGACAACCTGCTGTGGAGGGAGAAGTGCCGGGAGGAAGGTAAGCAGTCCTCAGTGACACACTCCACTGGCCTCGTTTCTTTGTCCTTTAATAACTCAAGTGGTACAAACGGTAGCAGATGGACCAGGAACCTGCAGGTCATGTCTGGGATAGAAAACTTTAAATTTAGACGTATTAAGGAAACCTGACCTGATGAGCCCTTTTGATGATGTCACTAGCTACATGTGCGCAAAACTTTATCGAAATTGTAAAAATGTCAAAAAACAGATTTTTTTAATCACACAGTTTCCATTAAATCATAATTATATGAATAAACACCCCATAAGTCGAACAAAAACACGGCGACGGATGTGACCAATACTTTGACTGACAGCAGATTCATTCACATTTCTGCCACGGCACCAGCGCTCATCATCATCTATCAAAGGAGACGTCGGCGTCTTCTTCAGGCCGTGGAGCGGCGAGCTCCGTACACGTGGGAGGGGCTACGGATGAAGTTCTTTTGGAAAAGGGGGGTTGGTGATTTTCCAGAGGAGCTGTGGACAATTCCACATGACACGCTCTTGTGGCGCCGCTGTGCAGCCGGTTCCTACCAAGAAGCGCATCGCCATCCGGTTGTTGGTCACATGACTCTTTTAATTAGAAAAAAGTGTTTCCATTGCAGTTTGTGCAAAATAAGTCAATTCCAGTACACCTCAACACCCCCCCCCCCAAGCGTTATTTTAAGTTGTCGTGTTTCCATTAGGCGGATTTATAATCACAAATCCAATTAAAAGTAGGGAGATAATAACTTTTATGGCACAAAAAAATAAAAAATGAAAGTATTTTTATCCTTTTGACTGAAACACTTTAAAAGGCTCTGACAACAGCAGGCACTCCTTCTTCTCTTGGAGATGTTGTTTTTCTTTGACTTTATCTGGTGGAATCCCAAACCAAACACTAAAAGTGAGTCTTCGTCAAAAGATGGGAGTTTACTCGACAGAAAGCTCTTTGCAGCTTTAGTGTCAGATGCAAACACTGCTTCACAGTTTTATCGCTCCTGCGTTCGGCGCAATGCGGTGGCTGGTTGTGTGTGTGTGTTTGTGTGTGTGTGTCTGGGCTTCCTGCCAGTCAGTGGAGATTCACTGCCAGCACTCAGCTGCCATACCAATGAGGCTACCTAGCTTTAGCACCACGCCCTGGCCATACTAATGAAGCCGGCATTAGCTGCAGCTCAGCGCTTCCATTAAAAAGGGCTGCTGTTGATTCGGTGAGCTGAGGCACCACTGGGAGGAGAGATGGCTTTAGCAAGAAGTCAGTGAGGCTGCAGATGCAGTTAGCCTTCATTAGCATTGATCCGCTTAAGTACTAACGACAGGAACACGAAAGTTCTCCAAAATAGAGAACTAAAACTCTATTCTGCTTTTAGAAACCATTGATCAGAAATGGTGTTTGAAACAGACATCATGGAAGACAATGCTAACATACAAACATAATGAGTTAGCTTTCATGGTTTCATTTTATTGACAACTTTCTGCTCTCTAATCACAACAAACCACAACAGATTAGCATTGGTTATCTTAACTTACTTTTTTTCACAAAAACCCACAACCGATTACCTATGGTTAGCTTAATGTACTTTTTTATTTTATTTTTTTACAAAAAACACAACTGATTAGCAGTTGTTAGGTTAGCTTAATTTTTATTAATCAACTACAAAAGATTAGCTGCTGTTAGCTTAGCCTAATTTGTTTTTCGTTACCTAGAACACAACCGACTAGCCATGGTTAGCTTTCTTTTATCATTATTGTTATTATTTACAAAAGGCTAAAGTAGGTTAGCTATTGTTATACAATTTATTTGTTCACAACAAACCACAACAGATTACCTATGGTTAGCTTAACGTACTTTTTTTATTTTATTTTTATTTTTTACAAAAAACACAACCGATTAGCTGCTGTTAGCTTAGCTTAATTTTTTTTCTTTACCTAAAACGCAACGACTAGCCATGGTTAGCTTTCTTTTATCATTATTATTATTATTATTATTATTATCATCATTATTATTTACAAAAAGCTAAAGTAGGTTAACTATCGTTATACAATTTATTTGTTCACAATAAACCACAAAAGATTAGTTGTGGTATGTTTAACATACTTTTCTTTTTACGAGAAAATACAACTGATTAGCTTTTGCTAGCTTACTTTATTTACCATGAACTAAAACCGTTTATTGTAGCTATACTTGGTTACTTCATCCTCATACTAGCAGTTACCTGCTTAAAAGCTGTTTTCATAGATAAACTACAAACTAGTACTATTACTATCTACTAATTCCTTAAATGTGCAATGAATATTATATACACTGTATATGAAACTGCTCAAAAGTTTAGCATAAACATTTATAAACCTACCTGAATGTGAAATGCTAACTCTGTCTGAGAACTGACACTTTTCTTCCCAGTCCTTCCTGTCTGGCTCAGGCCACACCCACCACGTTTGGAGGCATTTTCAGCTGGCCAATGGGTATTTAGCTCAGCGGCGGCCCACCTATCTTATAAACAGAAGGCCTATTTTATACATATAATTATTTATATTATATTTATTATGTTTATCTATAATATTTTGCTTTTTTAGTTTGGCCTACTAGCTGCAAAAATGGAAAATAAATATGCAACTTTAACTAATTTTACAGTTTCATGTTAAGCACTAGACAGTTTATCTGGTTCAGATAAGAAATTAGTTAGATAGCTATGTGTGTTAGTTTGGTAAAATTTTAATTCCATAGCAAAAATTTTGGAATGCCACAATGGCAATCGTTCAATTTCTTTTGCAAGAGCTTTGAATTGATAAGTTATTAAAACTCTGATTTGGGTTCATTCTCCTGACATTATCACGTTGTTGTTCTCTGCTTGTATTTGAGTTTTGTTAGCAGCCTGATTCCTCGACGTCTTTTCTGCTCGAGCGCTCATCAAAAGTTATGCAACACTGATGATTGCCTAACAAGTGCAGCTATTACAGCTCAGAGGAGTCGGGTTCTTCCCCACTGGAGTCTTTCAAAGGTCATTCAGTCTCCAGAAAGTCAGATTAAAGGAGGAGCAGCTTAGAAAGTTGATGATAAAAGGGAAGGCTATTAACGTTAATGACAGTTTGTCTGCAGAGCCGCAGTGTGGAGAGGCTCAACGGTAGAAGTTGGGGCTTCTGCTGTGAATCTTTCCTGCAGTGCGACGGCGGCTTCATCCAAAAGTGGCTGACCGCCGTCCGTCTTTCCTTCTCTCCTCAGGTATCTCAGAGTCTGCGTCATATCGTCGCAGGGAGAGTGTGCGGCCAAGCACAGCAGCGGTCAGCCCATGGAAATCCGCCTACATTCGACAGCATCGGATAGAAACCAACTGGAGGAAGGGGGATACGGGGGAACCCATGGTATGGGAACCACCGCCGACCTTAGGCCTTAGTCCCAACTGCCCCTACGGGTGGGTACGGGTGGGTACAGGTGGGTACGGGCTGTCTGAGGGTGAAAAAGGAGCAAACCCCTACAGGACACAGAGGACACATCAAAGATGTAGACCGCTCAATGAAGCAGTACGGGCTTACTGTGAGTGACAGGTCATAGTAAACATTTAACAACACACAGGCGCTAGTACTCGCCAGTACTCATGCCTTACTAAGGACTAGTGTGTGGTGTAAGGACACCGTACTGTGTAGTATGTGTTATTTACCATAAATAATCCTTACGAATATGTTACAATACCCTTATGGTACGTTCCATTTTCATGACATCCTTTGAGGTGTCAAGAGAATTAAGACTCACCTGCGCTCCCTTTAAGATGCGGCCGCTCCTCTCTACGACCCTCCACAGACCCGGACAACCCAAAAGCCGTACAGGTCAACCCCCCCTGTAGGGGAGCATGGGACTAAGGCTTCACTCCATTTGGAGGAGTCCAAACAGGCTTGAGGTGTCAGACATCCCTCTGTCTCGCTGCAGGTGCTGAAAGGTCACGACGACCACGTGATCACCTGCCTCCAGTTCAGCGGCGACCTGATCGTGAGCGGCTCTGATGACAACACCCTGAAAGTCTGGTCTGCCGTCACGGGAAAGGTGGGACGCTGCAGCACAGGCAGATGTATTGGTCATGTAGAGACGCACACACAAGACAATCAACCAATGGGTTTTTTTTTTTAACCAAACTTGCATTTATTGCATCGGTTAGTGTGAGTAACTGACAGAGAGGATACTGAGAGGCGACTTTTCACCTGACGGGGGAACCACAGAGCAAAGCGGGTTGTGTGAGTGTGGGTGTGTCGCTCTGTGTGTGTGTGTGTGTGTGTGCGTGTGTGTGTGTGTGTGTGTGTGTGTGTGTGTGTGCACACCGACAGCCTCAGGCTTCTGTGCAGGAATGCAGGACTCATCCAGAGAGAGTGTGTTTGTCAAAGAGGTGAAGCGTCGGTCGCCTGTTTGCTCACAGTCTGCTGTCCTTCCTGCCCCCCCCCATCCTGTAACGCCTCAAAAACACGCCTCATTCATCCACCAACCTGAACGCCTCGCTGTCCGCCACCAGAGCTGCAGCAAGAATTTAGAAATTAGAATAATATAAAAGCCTGAAAAGACCTGAAAATCTTTTATAGGATACAAGTTGAATTTGTCTAAACTGGTTGTTTTTTTTTAACCTAAAATAAATTCAATGATTGCAAAACAGTATTTAAAACAAAAATCTATATTTTTGTGAGATTATCTTAATTTAAAACGTTAATATTTTAAGCCTTTTTGTTCAATTTCTGTTTTTTTTTAACTCAAGATAAGGGCGGAGCTACAAGGGGGGGCTAGGGGGGGCAGCTGCCCCACCAGCAGAACTCTCTGCCCCACACTTGGCCTCCCCCAATTTTCTACTCCATAGGGTCACATTATTGACAAAGATTGAGAAATCATCAAGACGAGCTTCTTGAAGCTAAAATAAAAAAGCAACATTTTTAAACAAAGTAAAACCAACAACTGGTAGAAAGACGCATTCCTGATCCTTTCATTTGTAATAGTGTTCCGTTCTGGTGTTTTGCCCCTCCCCACCCAATATTAAATTTTCTAGCTCCGCCCCTAACCCCACACTAAAATGCATTTATAAAAAAAAAAAAAAACGGGAAAAGTTCTGAAATATTTTAGGCACTTTAAAGTTTTGGATGGACGACAGACTGTAGTTTTAAAAAGAAGAGGACTTTACATGAAGACGGCTCAGAAATTGACCGTCGTCATGGCGATGAGCGGTGAATTCTGTCTTTACTGCCACGTGTGTGAAATCAGAGATGCGGCGCGGCGTGTTTTTTCATCTTCTAAGAACCGGATAAAATCCAAGCGGCATTGTTTTTCTGTTTTGGCGTGTGTACTTTTTTTTTTTGGGGCGTGCTTTGGAGGCGGCTAACGATGGAGAGGAACATCTCCTGAGGGGTCAGAACCTGTGGGCGGCTTGAGTCCGGTCTCTTCAGGATCTGGCCTGCAGCAGCAGCAGGAAGCGTGCCACCCGCGGCGCGTCTTGGTGTGCAGGAACACATGCAGCCTGCAGCGGCGCGTCTGTCTGGTTTCGGTGGAACATTCTTTCACCTGACACACCTGCTGCCTCCTCCGCCCGGACTTGCCTGCATGTTCATCCTCACTGTGGAGACTCCGGTCTCTATGGGGACCATCGTCTCAGAGGGGAACACGGTTTCCCATAATGCACCAGTCCCCGCAGTGCAACCCGGCTTGGGCGCGTCTGCAGAAACAGACCTCCTGGGATGATGAGGGAAGTGGCCGCCTCCTCCCTAACCACCGTCAGCGGAACGCAACGGCTCGCGTGGCGAGACAGAGCCTTTCACGCCGCCCTCCTGCGTATCTGCAACTGTTGCCAGGGAAAAAGGTTTTCCCTCACTGTTGCCACAGCAACCTCCAACACAACACCTCCGAGTTGAAATGTTTTGTTATTTTTCCCGCCCAGACGACGTCCTTCAGCGGTTTCCAGGAGGGCGGAACAAATATTGACTCAAGCAGCAAAAAATGTACAAAAGGAGCAGAAGCGAGAAGGAAAGATGACGATCAGGAGCCGTCTGAGCGTCTGAACAAGCCCTCTGTTATTGATTATTAAGGTCTGACCTCTGAGGTCAAACACTGTGGTTCTCCTTCCTCAGACGTCTCCATCGTCCGTGTTTTGAAGTGTTTACAGCTCATTTAAATGGAAGAAAACCTGGAGAAATGTCAAAATGATGTCAGACAGACTATAGAAACAAACCCTATTTATGAAACAACAACAGTCTGAACAAACTTTACACGTTTACAGACCAGAAGGTAACATGTATTATTGAACATACAGAAGACATGACCCAGGTTATACCTGAATAAACACACTTTTACCTAATGCAGCTCCTAACACGAAGGCCTAAAGGCGATTTGACCTTCTGTAGGCGACCACTTTGAATATTCAGACAAATTACTGCCCAGGGGCCAAATATGGGCCGTTATAGTTTATCTGCCCCGCCAAACTACAGCAAATGACATTGAGAATGATTTTTTCCCATCATTCCAACACACCATGAACTCTGTGTTTCTCTAAATTTGCATTTTTTTACCCCAAAGAAACATCGACCCATTGGTGCATTTTGTACTAAAACAAAAACTCTGGTTGTGAAGTAATCAAGTAATCAAAATGAAAGCATGTTCCAATGTATTATTTCTTTCTCTTGTGGCCCCTAGAGGAGCACATGACCTTCAGGACCTTTGACTTTTAAAGGATCTGCAGAGGCATGGCTTTATAACACCAGAAAAAGGATTTAAAGTAATCCAGAATAATATTCAAGAACTACCAGGTGCTGTAAGTCATTGCAACCACATGGGGGCGCTCTTACGGGACACTTTTACTTATTCAGTTTGTGCTCGTCCCAAGTCACTGTCCTGAAGCGAACAATAAGAGAGCAGACGCGCACGGTTCCAAAGCTTCTCCTTTTCTTGTGTCCAGTGTCTGCAGACGTTGACGGGTCACACCGGCGGGGTGTGGTGCAGCCAAATGGCCGTCGCCACGGTGATCAGCGGCTCCACAGACCGGACGCTGCGCGTGTGGGACGCAGAGAGCGGGGAGTGTGTGCACACCCTGTACGGACACACGTCCACCGTGCGCTGCATGCATCTCCACGGCAACCGGTAACCCCCCCCCCCCCCCCACACAACCAAATCACACTCAGGAACAGCAATCTGAACTTATCTGCATAGCAACACACCCACAGGATTGTTTGTATCCACACGTTTCCATGGTAACAAGCCTCAAACTGTAAACCTGCCTGCTGATGCTGCAGTGACGCCGTCCGTGGGTCTTTCAGGGTGGTGTCGGGGTCCCGGGACACGACGCTGCGGGTGTGGAACGTGACGACGGGCCAATGCGAGCACGTGCTGACCGGCCACGTGGCAGCGGTGCGGTGCGTTCAGTACGACGGCCGGCGCGTGGTGTCGGGCGGCTACGACTACATGGTGAAGGTGTGGGACCCGGACACAGAGGTGTGTCTGCACACGCTGCAGGGACACACCAACAGAGTTTACTCACTGCAGGTAACCGCAACGCTGAGCCTCCGGACTCTCAGCTTCCAGTAACCAGGTTGACCTTTTCTGTTCTTCTCTCTGCAGTTTGACGGTGTGTTCGTGGTCAGCGGATCTTTAGATACCTCAATAAGAGTCTGGGATGCAGAGACAGGTGCTCAAGGATCTGAAATCACTCCAATCGCAGAAACAACCACAGTCGTCATTGCCCTCTAACCTCCACGCCTGTTCTCCTCAGGCGGGTGTGTCCATACGTTGACTGGTCACCAGTCCCTCACCTCTGGCATGGAGCTCCGAGACAACATCCTGGTGTCCGGGAATGCTGACTCCACCGTGCGGGTTTGGGACATCCGGACTGGACTGTGTTTGCACACGCTGCAGGGTAAGACGAGCTCCAAAAACCAGAGGATGATGGATCAACGTAGAGAGCCAGACATTCCTCTCTGGTGTCCAAGCACCTGTTGGGAGAACTGGTCCAGAGAACACTTCAGCTTAGGCATCCATGTTTTTGGGTCTAGGTCCGAACAAACACCAGTCTGCGGTGACGTGTCTGCAGTTCTGCAGAGGTCTGGTTCTTTCCAGTTCAGATGACGGGACAGTCAAGCTGTGGGACCTCCGGACCGGAGCGTGGCTGCGGGATGTGGTGGCGCTGCAGAGCCGAGGATCAGGTCAGAACCCGACACGTAGTCCGAAGCTTTGTTTGTTTTGATAGTAACAGGACTGCAAATGGGAAATGAATGAAGGACTACTTCTCTTGTTTTTAGTGGGACAGATGAGTCGATCAATGAAATGACCAACAAACAAACAGATGTTGCATTTTTAAATCAGGAAAAGCGGTGGGCTTAGTACGGATCCCTGTGGAACACCCTTTTCTTCATTTGAGCCTAAATGTCAGTTAAATAACAGAACATTTTAAAAAACATTTGGCATTGCTTGATAAAGTGACTGTAGTTCTTGAACTTTTCTATAAGGTTGTGTTTTATTTCACATAGTCGGAGGTATTTGTTTTCTTCATTTAAACTGGTCAAGTTTTCCCAGAACAGACTGGGTTTTCCAATGGATTCTGTTATTAACTAGAAAACTAAAAAGCAGAAGCACCTCGAGGGACCAAATGAAATCATTTTTCCAAAAAGTACAGGTGGATTGCTTGAGTGAACTCCCATGAACCCTCGTGGATTCTGTAAGATGTAGAGTTAATCCACGACAAAAACCGCACTTTGACCCGAATCAGAATTTCCACTGCTGTCCAAATTCTCTCCTGCCTGACCGTGAAGGAGACTTTCCCAGGAAGGCCTACTAGTGTATTCACCCTGTAATTGGAGCGTAACTTTCAGGACCCCTCCTTAAAAAGAGGGACCAGACCCCTAGAGGTACTGTCCCCAACCATCACACAACGTAGCCCAAGATGGCTTTACGACATCCAGAGACAAACCCCACCAACCCCATTGCTCCTTACCATGGACAACTCCTGAACAGGAAAGAATCCAAAACCTTCTCCAGGATTTGGGTTAATAACAGAAAAAGAAATGACGGTGCTGTAGTTTAGTTTGTGTCCAGAACACATTTCTGTGAACTTCATTGTCTCCTCCTTATGGTGGCTGAGGTTTGGATCGATGTACCAGATCTTTGCAGCTCCGGTGACCTCCTTCTGCTCTCCACCAGGTGGCGTCGTGTGGCGAATCAAGGCGTCCGACACCCGTCTGGTGTGCGCTGCTGGCAGCCGCAACGGCACCGAGGAGACCAAGCTGCTCATCATGGATTTTGACCTGGAGGACAGGAAGACGGAGGCCGACTAAAGAAGAAAGGGCGTCAGAGGGAGAGCGGGACGGATTTTAGGTTTTACTTTGACCAAAGTCCTGTTTGGATCCAGCAGAACTAGAGGACATCCGCCTGATGGACATGAAGAGTGATGCTGGCAGACAGGTTCCAGCTTTTTAAGGGTCTCTAACGACCATCAAACCATGGATGAAGAGCGTTTTAAGTTCTGAATGTATCCCGTTGGAGAAGAAGAAAACATATTTCAGTTTTTTGCTGCTGAACCGACGCAGACGTTTGACACAAACCTGCTAAAGTTACCAGGCAGAAGGTCAACGGCGCCCCCTGAAGCCGACGTGGAGACCGCCTGACCCCAACCGCTCTGGATTCAAACCGGCTTCAGGACTTCTGGGATGAACAGTTCTTCCCTGCTGCTCACGTCTGAGCTGAAATGGATGTAAAGTCAAAGTTTGGAGCGTTTCAGTCAGAAGTAAATATCGCCACCTGGGGGCGGGGCTTAAAGTCGGCCCGCCCGTGACTTTCTCTGAAACACATAAATCCAGGTCGTTCTGTGTTTGAAGCCAAAGTGATGCTGAGCCACTTTCATTCATCATCAGTGTGAAGATGTTTTTGTTTTGTAATGTCCTAAAATGACATTTAAATGTTTTGGAATTTATTGACCTCTAATTTCCCCAAAATCCTTTATTTTTCAATTCCAAATGATAATTTTAAGGCGATCAGCAGATTTTCTTCCACTTCCATCAATCAGAGGGAATCAAATCCCTCCTTCAGCCCCTTTGCTGCTGACGTTCCTTCGTCACCTTTTCTGCTGTCCGTGAAGTGAGCAGAAAAGGTAAATCATTTAAAACAATTGCTCTTTGGAGATGAGTCGGTGATAAGCCGGTGTTGCCAGGCAACAGCTGGAGCCGGCAAGGCGGCGAATCTCCCACAGCAACCGGCGGTATTTCAGGCTGCGGCGCTGACCTTCAGCCTCTGTGGTGACGTGTAGATTGTTGTAAATACAGGAAGGATGTACATAATTCAAGGTTTTATAAGAGAAACAGAAACTTATTGTCCTGGGGAATCAAGAAAAAGAGTTATGAACAAAAATGAATAAATGAAGAGGAGTTTTGTAAACTTCTGTCTGGTTGTTCTTCTCTTTTGCTCAAAATGCAAAACTCCAGTTCAAGGCGGGAACTTTCTCCGCTCTGAGGAGCAGAACTGGTGTATTTTTTATGTTTAGGATGTTTTTTGTACTGAAAGCGTACTATTTGATAGGCGGTGCTACGCGTCTTCATGGTAATTAAAGCGGTTTTATTCACTAAGCGTCATTTAAAACGATCCAAAGCATCGTTTTGGAGGGAAAGTTCACCTTTACAGGTTTTGTCCAGAGGATGAGGCAAACGTTTGTTTCAAGGGCACAAAGTCCGTCCGTTTTCTGAACCCAGTGCATCACTTTCTAGGGTTATCGGAGTGGCTGCTGTTGGCCGTGGGCGGGGCTAACCCTGGACAGACTGGCGGACCATCGCATTTAAGTGTCTATAAGTTAATAATGAACTAGAAGGAGCTGCATTTCCAGAAGAAAATGCAGGGTTGAATGCTGTATTGCTGAATGAAAGCTGAATTTGCTGAAGAAATGGCTGAACAGAGCTCAACATTTTAAAAGTAGAATGGTCAAAGTGGGTAAAAAAACTGTAAAAGAAGTTAAGTGATAAGATTTCCTATGTATTTTAATGAGGAATAAGCTGAGAAAGTTGAACATTGTAATAGTAGAAAAAGAATTTGTAGGAGTTAAGCATTAAAGCTGAAATTGTTAAAACAATGGCTGAACTGATGAAAATTTGAAGATGTTGCTAAAATGGCTAAAAGTGCTAGCATCAGCATCATCAACTGACTCAAAAAACACATTGTTTGAGAGCATCATATTGGTAAAAGTTACATGTTCTAAGTTGATAGAAAATCCATAACATAAAATGGTTGCTATGGAGATAAAATCAATAGAAAAGCCGCCATTTTGAAAAAAAAAGTGGATTTTCTATCAACTTAGAAAATGTAGCTTTTACCAATATGTACTTTCAAACAATGTATTTTTTTGAGTCAGTTGATGCCATTTTAGCAACATCTTCAAATTTTCAACAGTTCAGCCATTTTTTCAACAATTTCAGCTTTAATGCTTAACTCCTACAAATTTTGACCTATTTTAGTCATTCTACTATTACAATGTTCAACTTTTTCAGCTTATTCCTGCTAGGACTTTTGATCCTTTAACTTTTCAAGGTTTTTCCAGTACAGTTCAGCCATTTCTTAAGAAAATGTAGCTTTCATTCAGCAGTACACCATTCAACCCTGCATTTTCTTCTAGTAATGCAGCTCCTTCTAGGTAATTTTAGTTACTCCATAATAAAGCATTAAATAACTTTTAAATACAGTTAACGACTCTGTAATACGTTTAGCAAAGTGAAATAATAAAAATGAATTAACTGCAGATTAATACATTAAATAATACATTTAATGAAAGGTGTGAAGAGGGGGCCGTGTGGGTGGAGACTGGGGGCTGGGCAGAATCAAATCTGTTCAGTTCATTTGCCCAGGCTTGGTCACCTGTGACCTGGTGACCATTTCCAGCCTCAGCATGTCCTGAGATGTGTTTCAGGCCTCTCCATACATCACAGATGTTGTTCTGTTCCAGGCGCTGCTCCAGCTTCTTCCTGTAGCTGTCCCTGCCCCTCCTGATCTTATATTTCAGGTCCCTCTGGACTCTGCGTAGCTCCTCCTTGTCCCCAGAGAGAAAAGCCCTCTTCTTCTCATTTAGGAGGGTCTTCAGCTCAGGAGTGACCCAGGGCTTATTGTTGGGAAAACACTGCACTGATTTTGTTTGCACGGTGTTTTCCACACAAAAATTGACATAGTCCGTGATGCAGTCAGTAAAGGACCGTACACACCGGGACGAATTTCGCGTGCGATATTCGCCGATGTCTGACGCCTCGTGACTAAACAAAGGGCACCAATGTGAGTGTGCACACCGACGCGAAAAAACGCCACGCGTAAAAGCGTCATTTTTTAAAAAACGCCTCAGGTTGTTTTTTTTGGTTTGACGCTCTGCGTCAAAAACTATACGACCAATGAGAATGGCGCTTTTGCAGACGTGTCTGGAGCTTCTGAAGTTATAGTAAAACACAATATTGGGGCGCTCAAACACAAAACTGCCTTTCTGAGCACACATACCAGCGAAGAAGATAGACGCCAAGTAGCGTCTATACTGCCGTGAAGAAATAATGACGGACATTCTGAAATATCCCCGAAAACGCTCATGATACATTTTCAGCTCTTGTACCAGTCGATAAAACTCCCCATGTTCTTCTCTTCTCTTAATTATGGGATGTACCCAAAATCGGCAACTTTTCCGGCGTCTTTCATCGCCGTTTCATTGTTCAACAGAACAATAATTTCTACATCGCTGGAGCTACTGGTGCTTGAAATATTCATGTTTTCTTTGTATGATTCTGACAAGCGCGTAAATACTTGCTCTCTTCTTCTGAGTGAAAAGCGACTTTAAGAAGCGTTAAGTTGCGCGGCGCCACCTTGTGTACAGGAGTATTTCTGTTTTACATTAAGCGCCACCTAATGTCAGGGAATGAAATTGCATGTTCACTCGGCTCATCGTCAGCGAAAATCGCCTGGGTGTGAACACAAAAGACATGTTGAAAAACGCTGGCGAATATTCGTCCCTGTGTGTACGGGCCTTAAGACTGTCTTGTTTGGTTCTGTTTCCTGTTTTATTTTGAAAGGGTTCCTGTCTTGTCGTGTCTTGAGTTGTACTTCCTTTGGTCCCCATCTGCCCTGATCGTGTTCACTTGTGTCTTGTCTGCCCTGTCTGTATATAAGTCTTGTCTCTGCCTTCCTCTTGTGCTGGTCCATTAACTTCTGGTCATGGTGTTAACGTCCTCTTGTCTTAGTGTCCTTGTTCCATGTTCTTCGCCACGCCACAGTAAGTTTTTGTTTTAGTTTTGTCATCCTGCTCTGCAGCGCTTTTGTTTGCATTAAACTCTCTTGCCCTGAAACCGTTGGCCTCCCGTCTCTGCATTTGGGTCCTACCGGCTCTCGAGCCTCCCCGCATATGACACAAATGACTTCTTCCATATGTAAACATTTAACACTTATGAAAGAAAAGTTGTAAAATTCCCCTTGCGCTATCCTTGGCACTTTAACATTGGGAGTGGGGTCATCTAGACCCACTAGACAGTGCTCTGAACCTTTTTTCTTCAATGATTTGTGATCTTCACTGGTGTCCATGGATTACATGAAATCTTTCCACCTTTATCCACCTTTGTCATGGTAGGGAGAACACGTCAATGGAAGAGGGGGGTCATCTAAGATAGCACAAGGGTTAAAGCGCTCTGTCCTGCAGCGCAGTAAAAGGAGTCTATTCCTCTGGTGCTGCTCTGTGCAGACATCGTGTTATGCAAAGGATGTCTGGGATTGTCCAGGATGCTTTGCGTTAAGGCCCTTGTTCTTTTCTGCAGCACAGTCCACCCCTCCTCCCGATCACAGATGCACACCTCTTTATCACTTTGTCCAACCGATTGAAACCCCTTGAACAGATCCCTTAGACCCTCCTTCCCTACCGTGAAGGACGGTCAACGGCAGTGATGTCCAGTTTAGTTTAGTCAGTTTGTTAGTTCAATTTAGTATTTTCCTATTGAATTCTATGTACTCATGATCCTTTTGATTTTATGCTTTTCTTTTTCAATTACCGTTACAAAGCCCATCGAGATGACTGTTGTTGCGAATTTGTGCTATACAAATACAATTGAATTGATCATACTGCCACCCCAGCATACAACCCCATAGAAGACAGCACTCGCCACAACCGACTGATAAAAGAGGAGCAACATGTCAGTACACACATCAAAGGACCTCAGCTTTCTCAGGAAGAACAGTCTACTCTGTCCTTTCTTAGACAGAGCCTGAGCCTGGTTTTGTGGTCAAGGTGCACACCCAAGTACTTATCGGAGTCAACCACCTTGATTCTTCCTCCATTGATGATGACTGGTTGGTGGGAGGACTTCCTACCAAAGTCAATGATCATCTCCTTGGTCTTTGAGGTGTTCAGCACAAGACCATTGTCCCTGATCCAGGAGGTGAATCTGGTGATGAGCTCCCTGTACTCACTCTCACCCCCTCCCTTTACACACGCCACAATATTAGCTCAAAGGATGATTGGCGAGGGACTTTTGGTCTTTGCAGCGCCACGTTTGACCGCATTCTTCTGAACTCTGCAGACTCTGCTGACATGAACCAACGAGATTTTATGATGAAGTTCACTGCTGTTAAACAGAAGATGGGGGAAATACTTTATTTTCATTTTAGACAAAGAAAATTGAGCTTCCTTCATTCCTTTGCGCGTTCCAACTTATTCGGTAAATGGGCGTTGCTGAAGAATGATGAAGGGCAGGTGCCTGGAAATGTCACTGAGCTGGTTCAGAGTTTGGAGCCGAAAGACATGCAGCCGGACGAAGAAGCTCTGTCCTGCTCTGTCTGTTTGGGTCTACTGGGGGATCCGACAACACTCCCCTGTGGACACAGCTACTGCATGAGCTGCATCAGGACCTACTGGAGTAAAGGAAACCAGAGGAGAACCCCCAGCTGTCCTCAGTGCAGGAAGACCTTCACACCCAGGCCAGTTCTGGAGAAAAACATCATGTTGGCAGAGTTAGTGGAACAGAAGAAGACCTCCGATGGTAAGAAACAACAGTTTGGACCTTCAGCTTCACAAAAAGACAAACATGACATCTGCCCCCATCACAATGAGGAGTTGAAGATCTTCTGTCGCACTGATCAGCAGTTCATCTGTTACGTCTGTCTGATGGTTAAACATCGGGGTCATGAAGCAGCCCAAATAGCAGAAGAAAGGTTTGAGAAGCAGAGGAAGCTCCAGGAGACTCGACAACGAGCCCAGCAGAACTGTGAACAAGCTGTGAAGAAGGTCCAGCAGGAGGCGAAGAACATCAACACTGCTGCTGACAAATCAGTGGAGGACAGTGAGGAGATCTTCTCTCAGATGATCCGTGTCCTCCAGAAAAGAAACTCTGAGGTGAAGCAGCAGATCAGATCCCAGCAGAAGGCCAAAATGAATCGAGTCCTGGATCTTCAGGAGAAGCTGGAGCAGGAGATCAGAGATCTGAAGAGCAAAGACAGAGAGATGGAGCAGCTCTCTCACACAGAGGACCACAGCCAGTTCCTGTACAGATACCCCTCACTGTCTGCACTCAGTGAGTCCACACACTCATCCAGCTTCCACCTTAGTCCTCTGAGGTACTTTGAGGAGGTGACAGCAGCTGTGGCAGACACTAGAGACAAACTACTGGAGCTTCTCTGGGGCAAACAGACAAACGTCAACCCAAAGATGTTCTTCAGTTTCATTCTCATCTTTCTTTTTTTAATCAATTTGATTTTAATTACATTTCCAATGGAGAAAAAGGCAGAACCGTCTGAACCATCAGAAATGCCAGAACCAAAGATCAGGAAGGACTTTCTGAAGTATTCAGAACTCACACTGGATCCAAACACAGCACACCCCCGTCTGGAACTGTCTGAAGCAAACAGAAAAGCAACATTCACGCACCATACGAAGGACTACCACTGGCATCCAGACCGGTTCACTTTCTGGACTCAGGTTCTGAGCAGAGAGAGTCTGAGGGGGCGCCATTACTGGGAGGTGAAGTGGACCGGAGGAGCAATTTACATTGCAGTCGCGTACGAGAACTATCGAACATCTCAGTTTGGAAGAGATGACAAATCCTGGGCCCTATACTGCGACAAAAACAGTTACATCTTCTACCACAAAGACTTGCAGACCCGTCTCCCGGGTCCCGGTTCCTCTAGGGTTGGGGTGTACCTGGACCACGGAGCGGGTGTTCTGGCCTTCTACAGTGTCTCTGAAACCATGACCCTGCTCCACAGGGTCCAGACCACATTCACTCAGCCCCTCCGCGCCGGTCTTCGCTTCTACGACTACTTCCTGTACTCAGGAGGAGACTCCGCTGAGTTTGTTCAGCTAAATGAAAACCCTGATGGCAACGGGGGATTTGGCTATGTCCAAAGTCCTTCCCTACTGCCCAACTAATAAAAAACTAAATAGGGACTGTATGGTGGCCTGAATTCAAATCAGACACCATGCCCACTACTTTTTTTTGTCATTACAGATTGGGTAGTTCTTACAGATTGGGTAGTTGTTACAGATTGGGTAGAGACAGGCATCAATGCACACTGGTTTTTCAGAGACTTTTGGGAAATTTCTAGGCCACTGGATCTGGGATTTTAAAGTTTTTGATAAATGTTTCTTTGGTTCTCCTGTCTGTGGTTTTCTTCAGAATGGTTCTTATAATCGAAGCAGAACAATCATGAATGTGTTTCTCTGATAATGACTGGTGTGTGTTCAGATTCATTCTACTGAATTTCATGTGTAACCCTTGTGCTATCCTAGGCACTTTAACATTGGGAGTTCCCTCCCAACTGCCCAACTAATAAAAAAATAAATAGGGACTGTATAGTGGCCTGGATTCAATTCAGACACCACACCCACTACTTTTTTTGTGGTTACAGATCGGGTAGTTCTTACAGATCAGGTAGTCGTTACAGATTGGGTAGTCGTTACAGATTGGGTAGTTCTTATAGATCAGGTAGTCGTTACAGATTGGGTAGAGACAGGCGTCAATGCACACTAGTTTTTCAGAGACTTTTGGGAAATTTCTAAGCTACTGGATCTGGGACTTAAAAGTTTTTGATAAATGTTTCTTTGGTTCTCCTGTCTGTGTTTTTTTCAGAATGGTTCTTATAATCGAAGCAGAACAATCATGAATGTGTTTCTCTGATAATGAATTTCATGTGTAACCCTTGTGCTATCCATGGCACTTTAACATTGGGAGTTGGGTCATCTAGACCCACTAGACAGTGCTCTGAACCTTTTTTCTTCAATGATTTGTGATCTTCACTGGTGTCCATGGATTACCTGAAATCTTTCCACCTTTATCCACCTTTGTCATGGTAGGGAGAACACGTCAATGTGAGGGTGGGGTCATCTGAGATAGCACAAGGGTTAAAATAAAAACCATTATCTGCTGTTTGTGGAGTCTTCATTCTGTGCATTTATGAGAGTAAACTGCATGTGAGCTGCTGCTCTTGAGTCACAATTCCTGCTGCAACAGCGAGCCCCTCTGCTGATACTCCCTCCACCTGTTCTATTCCAACCCCGGCTAATGATGCTGAAAGTCATCCTGCGGCGTTCCACTGCAACTGGCAAACATCTAAGAGGTGACGCTGCAGCTCAAAGCTGTGAAGATCCTCCTCTCAGGTCTGCCATCATCATCATCATCATCATCATCATTGGTCAACAAAGGGGGGGGGGGTTTAGTGAGATGAAACCAGTTCTTCTAACTGAGAAGTGATCTTGCGCGGTCAGTTCCTTTTTGCCCGCTTAGTTGTCTTTACGCCCTTTCAATTTTTGGCATTTATGTAATTCGATACTCAACCCTCCATAGAAGTTAGGTCCAGGTCCAGATTTCTGTAGATCTGAAGAGCTGCGCGTTTCTCTTACAGGAGTCGCGGCACGGACTGAGGAGATTGATTGACAGGGTCTCCAGCCAATCAGGACATAGAACAGGGTGAGCTGAAGATGAACTGCGAAGTAGAAAGGAAAGACTATCTTCTGTTCTATTTGACAGACTTTTTAGAGGTTTTCAGGTAGAACACACGGATCTCTGATATTGTTCAGCGGGCCGGACCAAAGATGGATGCGGGCCACATCCAGCCCGCGGGCCGTAGTTTGCCCACCCATGTTCTAGTGGGTCTAGATGACCCCACTCCCAAAGTTAAAGTGTCTGGGATAGCACAAGGGTTAGGAGGTTGTTTTTGTTATTAGCATTTGAAGACATTCTGTAGTGGAAGTGAGCATGTGCAGACTGATCGGGTAGCAACCAGCTGCAGTTTCAGGCTCTTCCTGGTTCCTCGGGTCTCATGAGACACTGTGGGGGTGGGGTCAAGTTTGATACGAGACTGGCCTCTTCAAGAACCAAACCCCTGTTTCCATTGAGTAGGTAGATTCCCTCCTCCTGGCGGGGGGGGTTCAGCCTTCAATAAACCTTTCTTTCCTTCACCTTTGTTTTCCTCTTCCTCATACTTCCAGGTTTTCTCTAACAGGTTTAAGTCTTTTTTAAAGTTTTTTTTCTCTAAGTCCAAACCTGCACGTTGAATGCTGGGAAATCGGATCCGCTGGTTTCTGTGGATCAGAACCAGGAAGTGAAGGAAACCCAGAACTGACTCAAGAGGGCATCTGAGAGCCATTCCAGCTCACCCAGCCTCTACACATGTGGTTACCATGGAAACCAGAGAGTTCTGCTCCTGCTGCGTGTGATCTGGCTCCCTCTGCTGGTAAAACAACCGAGATCCTTTATTTGTCTGCATTATGATGGAGAATTACGGCCACTATTGAGAAATAGCTCTTTGAGAGACAGATATACAATTATTAAAAGTAGTCAACCAATAAAGTCTTATATATTGTATATGAGAAAAAAAATCATAGCATTGTTAGAAATTAGTCAAAATTGTAAATTAAGTTGTTCAATTACGAGAAACGTCATAAAATTATGAAAAAGACGCCGTAAACCTATGACAAAGTCAACATTTTATGTAAATAACATTAAACTTTGAAAGAAAAGTTGTAAAATTAAGAGAAAGAAGTCAAAACATACGTTAATAAAGTTTTACAGTTATGAGGAAATTTTAGATTCATGATTTAAAAAGATGTCATTTAACAAGGAGAGGGAGGCACTTAAAAAAAAAGGTGTAAAAGTACAAAACCAGTAAAGCAGATGGAGATTCTTGTGAATTCTGTCTGTTCCTCTGACATAAATGAAACGCATGTTTGTTTTTAGAAATGTTACCTTGTTCTTTGTTCAAAAAAGCAGAACTTTATCCTTTTAAAGTTATGACTTTTTGAAGCATCAATTTAGGACTTTATTACCATAATTGTATGATTTTTAGTAAAATTACAACTTTTTTATGCCAAAATGTGACTTTGTTTGCATAATTTTTAAAAAATTCTAAATAACTGTGCGACTTTCTTGTGAAATTTTGACTTTTTCACAAATCGCAACATTTTTCTCATGAAATGTTACGTTTTTCTAGTAGAAATATTTATTTTTTTATTCAATACATTTAAACGGTGAATTGATTGTTTGACATAAAAAAATGAGTTATTTCTGGATTTTATTCGCCGTTTGATCCTTTAGCACGTTTTCTCTATTTCTTATTTATTCAAATTGGTTTCAAGCATGTTAATCGTTTTCAATTTGGCACAAAGACAGTAATAACAAAAAAAACAGAAATGTTTGAAAGAGCGCAGGAAAAAGTTTAGCTTATTAAAGCCTCTAAAAAAAGAAAAACAAACCAAAAAAATGAAGAAAAAAAATATTTAAAAATGAACATTTTCAGGAAACCAAATAATAAATTATCATAGTTCACGAGTGTTGATGTTGTTACATAACTAGTACTGCATGAAGTCCTGTATGAAGTACTAGTACTGCCACTTCTGTTCCTTTAAAAACTCATTTTGTGTCAGATTCACTAAAAGCTAAATAGAAAAAAGTATTTTCTTCATAGATTCTTTTTATTTTCTGAGGTGTGAAACGTTCACAGAAAAATATTTGTGACCAAAATGTTTCTGGAATTGAAGTTTTTCCTCAAAAACAACAAATCTGTGAATCTGAAAAGGTTTTATTTACATTAAAAAAGGAGAATTCCACACGTCAAGTGTTCAGACTGCAGCTGTTTCCACATAAAGTTGAATATTTTGTCTAGAAAATGTTTTTTGGCGGGAAACGTCCCGCTCTGGGCCTGCAGGCTCTTCCCTCTTCATCCTTTACGTTTGGCACGAAGGTTCTTCAGAACCGTCCCGGCCGGCGCCGCTCCGGGTCCAGCGCCTCCCGGGATCACCTGATGGTGCGGTACATCATGAAGTCCACCGTGGTGCATCGTGGGAACTTGCCGATGGAGCTCTCCTCCACCGGCGTGTAGACCTTGATCTGCCGCATGTGCGTGTCCCGGCCGTTCTGGTGGTTGGCCAGAACCGCGATCTGGATCATGAAGGTGCTGATGGGCTCGTTGGTCCGCTGGAAGGCAGAGGAGAGACGGCAGCTGCAACCGCCACCCAAAACGCCAAAACACCCTCCAACACCTCTGAGGTTAGACTGGACCGTCTCTCAGTTCATCATCACTTCACTTTGTTTATTTGTTGGATTTCTGATTTAATTTGCTTTTGTCAAACTATTTCCACGCAGTCAGACGTCTGAACTGAACAGAAGTGAAGCTGTCGTCAAGAAATGAGGAATTTCTATGATAAAAAGTGACAAAAAAGCAGTTTCTGCTAGAAGAATAAGAAGTACAGGAATTTATTAAAGAATAAATAAAATCCCCTAAAACATTTGAAGAATCACTAAAGTTTAGATCGGCTGAAATCTCGGATGAAAGCGATGATTTTTACGTTTTTTGTGGCATTTTTCTGAAGTTGGGGGACTTCTATCAGGAAAGTTAAACTCAAAACTGCATCTCTGATTTGTTGTTTTAAATTAAAATCACTGTGAATCAGCAGCAGATGAAAAAAAGCTGTTGGTATAGAGCTGGTTGGGGACGCGGGGCGAGCCACAAGTTCCGCTCCTCTACACGAGGGGAAGAGGGGCGGGGTCGCTCACTGCCAACAATCCAGCTCACAACTCAAGAGGTGAATTTCTAACGAACTCCTGCCGCTCTGCAGAAACTATGTCCTGGAATAAGACGAGATTTTTTTTTAATAAAAGACCACTGCTTTGAAAATCGATGAAACGATAATCGAAATGCGACTTTGAGACCAAATCACCTCAAAGATTAAAAAATCACTTTAGTGCTGAAAACTTTTTATGATTGATTTAAAATCTCTCCTATTCGTGCAAATAAAACATTTTTCCGTTTAGCAACGTTTCCATTGAACTCACTGGACAGTTCCCTGAGTTTTTCTACCTGGTTGAGCAGAGAGATGTGGATCCAGCCGCTCGGTTCCACCATCTCCAGCTGCTGCAGGGATCAGAACAGCAGACTGAGGTCAGCAGAGTCAGACGGACGCCGATCATCCGACGTTACTGGACGTTACCCGGATCTCCTGCAGGTTGTGGAAGTTGTTGCCCACTCGGACGGAGATCTTACTGGGGGTGTAGCTCTCGTCCGATTTGTAGTCGGCGTAGATGCAAAGCATCTTCACGGTGGTCCTCCTCCTGGATTCACAACACCAACATCTGAGGTGAAGAGCAGGAGACCCCAACGTTCCCCCCAACGTTCCCCCCAACGTTCCCCGCGGTTCCACGCGGTTCCACTCACACCTGAACTGTATGTTGACCAGGTGAGGCTGCGAGCCGTCCGACTGCCAGTACGTCTCCAGGTTGTCGTCCCTCAGCTGATCCACGCCGAACCCTGCAGACGTCATCAGGGTTTCAATGAGGCACACAGAGGGGGGGGGGGGCAGACCGCCGGTTCTACCTGGTTTGCAGGAAGACAGCGACCACACGGCCTGGGAGCCGATCTCTCGGACCGTGCCGGTCCGCTCCAGCTGCTTCGGGTCGGCACCAGGTGGGGTTTTGCTTGCGGTGGCCATTCTGCAACCGGGAAACAAACGAACACCAAGGCTGGACCTTCAAATAAAGCATCACTGCGAACTCCATTGAAAATGTTGGGGTTTTATTATCATTTGCATATAAAACAAAAGATTGTGCAGGAAATAAAACTTTTTTGAACAAAAGGTTGAACAGGTAGAACTGGCGGAAAATTCGGCGCAACAATAGAAAACCGGAAGTATTAAATTTAGCAGATATAAGGAAAACATTAGGCTAACCTGCCTTCATTATAAAACAGCAAATGAGTTATTGCAGACAGAAAACAAGTCAGAGTAGCAATAAAACTTTAACAAGTTGTTAAATATTTTCCAATAAAACAGTAAAAACGGACAAACTAAGATCACGAATGGGTTAGCTACGTGCGCTAACAAAACACTGTCGTTTACGTTCCCCAAACAAACAAAAATGTAAAAATCAAACAAAAAACAAGCCTCAAAGAGGATTTTCACCTTTAAGACGTCGCATCAACACATTTAAAGGGCGTTTTTCCTCTTTAAAATCCACTTTTGCTTTGGTTCAAAATGTGTTGCTTCGATCCGAGCATCGATGTCGCATCTCGATGACGTCAGAGGTCCTGGTCGCTCACAAACCCACGCGCCTCCCGCCATCTTTCCTGCCGGCTTCCAGCAAAGAAACACGTTGCTGAAAAACAGAAGTTTTTACTCCGACTTCTCCCCTCTGAATACTCCGGGAGTTCGGTGTGTTTTGAAGCCGGAACTCGGGAGCCAAAAAGGGTGAGTTTTTACCAAACACCCCGGAAGTGGCGCAGACTTTATCTGCGTGAATCACCATAGAAACGAGCAGCTGTCATGTGTGAGGCCTTTGGGTTAGCGGTTAGCTTCCCCGATCACCGCCGTTAGATCGTCTTTTTTGATCCACTGTTGATTTTAAACCACATAATTATTCCCATACTTCTATATTTTGGTCGTTTAGATGTTCAGACTTTAATATTTCCCTCTGCATTGGTCGTTATGGTCGCTATGGGGACGTTTAGATCACACAGGTCCGAATTACGTCCGCCATTCATTCATATTAAGAGTTTAGTCATTTTAAAACCAAAACCTACATATTAGATTTATTTCTGCTCCGTAAAATCGAACATTTGAATCGGATGATGGAATCGGCGTGTGAATTAGTGCAGTTCTGCTCTGTAATCTGGAATAATCTGGAGTTTAAAGCCCGTCGTCTCCGCCCGTCACGTTTTATCATCATGTTGGGGCGTAAAGGCCAAAAACCAAACTATCACAAAACCTGACTTCAGTTTGAGTTCAGACTGTTTCAATAAAGTTAATTTGAATCAGATCTCACTGCTGAAATACTCAATCATGGAGATTTTAGTCCTGATTTGACACAATTAAATATGGAGTCACGTGTTTTAATTGGCTTTAAAACACAGTTTCCTGTTTAAAATCAACAAATGATTTGATTCTCTCTTTATTTGTTTGTTTTTCAGTAAAAGTAAACATCAAAGCATTTTTATTTTATATGATTTAAATCTGGAAGCTTGCATTTCATTTTCAAAAAGTGTTTGTTAAAGTTTTATTTAGGAGCTGAAAATAAAACCTGAGGCCTCATTCTGGTGAGACGTTGACTTTGGCATCAAAAGCCCAGATCAGCAGCGTCTGAAGCTCCACCCGTCTCTGCTGCGCCCTGAAACCCAGACGCCGCAGCGTTTGATTATTTCAGTTTTACTCTCAGCTTTTAGTTCATTTCTGGAGGAAACTTGATTTTCCTTCTGAACCGGATTTTATTTGGTTCTTTAAAGCGGTTTAGCATTTACAATGACAAAAGTTGAAGTTTCATGACACAAATTAGGAATTTTCACATTAAATTTAATCGATTTAATCGAGTTATTTGATTTTATTTATTTATTTATTTTAGTAAAAAATGTATTTAGGTAAAATTTCAGACCCGAGTTCATTCAAACAAAGCTGAAAATCTAAAGGGTTTCTTTTTATCAAAATAAAAGCCTCTGCTGTGATCTTCCATGAGTTTATCAAAATAAAAGCCTCAGCTGTGATCTTCCATTAATATAATGATGTTTTTTTTTATGTCCGTTACACTTAAATAGTCTGGATCTCCTGGTAGTTTTGGTTTCCCGACAGACTCCGCCTCTTTTGTGTGTTTGGTCCAGCAGCTCCGGCAGGTGGAAGCCCCTTCAGCGCTGCCCCCCCCTCCCCTTCCATCATGGCGGATAAAAACACCAGGATCGCCATCGTCAACCACGACAAATGTAAACCCAAGAAATGCCGTCAGGAGTGCAAGAAGAGCTGCCCGGTGGTGCGCATGGGTGAGTCCCCCCTCCCTGTAGGAGGTGGCGGCTGGTGTGGCGGCGCTCCGATGCTGACCCCGCCCCTCTGTGTGTGCAGGTAAGCTGTGCATCGAGGTGACCCCGCAGAGTAAGATCGTGTGGATCTCTGAGTCTCTCTGCATCGGCTGCGGAATCTGCATCAAGGTGAGTCAACCTGCAGGTGGCGACGTCGCTGCCAGCCGGCCCGGTTCTGACCCGTCTCTGTTCTCGTAGAAATGTCCGTTTGGAGCGCTGTCCATCGTCAACCTTCCCAGCAACCTGGAGAAGGAAACCACACACAGATACTGTGCCAACTCCTTCAAGCTGCACAGGTACGCCTGACGACCCGGACCGGAACTTCTCCTGGTTCCGACCCAGAGAGGAAACTCTCCTGGTTCCGACCGGGAGAGGAACCTCTCCTGGTTCCGACCCCGTCACAGGGCTCCATGCAGACCCATAACTGAGTTCTGGTAGAATTAAAAATCTGATCTCAATGTCAAAGTCCAGATGATCACGTTAAAGTTCTGACGGTTTGGACTCCAAGTTCTTCTGAGTCCAGACCGGAAACGGCACTGAAGGCTGGAGGATCTTTTTTGGTTCTTTTGGACTTTGCCCCCGTCTAGAGGTGCAGAATCGCACCACCATGCACGGTTGGAGCGCAGCAACTGCTGCAGAGAAAAAAGTCAATAAAGTGTTTGGGATCTGGTTTTTCTTTACTGTCTGGACGGTAAAGTTTCCTTTTTTTGTCCGGACGTCTCTTTACGTTGTCATGGAAACGGGAAGCCGTGTTTCGTTGTTCTCTGGGCTCAAAAATAACCCCAAAGTTTCAGGAAGTTTACGGGTTCCTGCTGCCGTTCCAGCAGGGTTGATGGGTTTTTCTGCGTTTGTGTCAGGCTGCCCATCCCCAGACCCGGGGAGGTGCTGGGGTTGGTGGGGACCAACGGTATCGGCAAGTCCACGGCTCTGAAGATCCTGGCCGGGAAACAGAAGCCCAACCTGGGGAGGTTTGACGTAAGTGCCAGGAGCTGTCCAGTTCTGTCTTTGCTGGTCTCTCAGAGTTTGAACCTTTTTTTTTCTCCCAGAATCCTCCAGACTGGCAGGAGATCCTGACCTACTTCAGAGGTTCTGAGCTGCAGAACTACTTCACCAAAATCCTGGAGGACGACCTGCGTGCCATCGTCAAGCCGCAGTACGTCGACCAGATCCCCAAAACTGTGAAGGTCTGGTTCTCTGCTGGCTTCTAGATGACAGGCTGTCTCTGGTTTGGCGACATCTTCACTTCCTACATCTGCCTGCAGGGGTCAGTAGGTTCCATCCTGGGCAGGAAGGACGACACAAACACACAAGACATCGTCTGCCAACAGCTGGGTAACGATGAACGCCTGTTCTGGGGAGCATCCGCCGGTTCTTCGTCGGTTGACGTAAGTCTGTTGCTGCTGCAGATCTGAGTCACCTGCGGGAGAGGAACGTGGAGGACCTGTCCGGAGGAGAGCTGCAGAGGTTTGCCTGCGCCGTCGTCTGCATCCAGAGGGCCGACATGTGAGTTCCTGGTTTCATCCTCATTTTGCCGCTCTCTGCTTTGATCTCACGGCCTCCGCTCTTCTGCCGCAGTTTCATGTTTGATGAGCCGTCCAGTTACCTGGATGTGAAGCAGAGGCTGAAGGCTGCCATCACCATCCGCTCCCTCATCACCCCAGACAGGTGAGGAACCAGCCGCCGCCTTTTCTCCTGGATTCTTTTCTTGTTCTTCAACGTCCTGTTCCATCTCAGGTACATCATTGTGGTGGAGCACGACCTGAGCGTGTTGGACTACCTGTCCGACTTCATCTGCTGTCTGTACGGAGTCCCCAGCGCCTACGGGGTCGTGACCATGCCCTTCAGCGTCAGAGAAGGTCACGCTTAACTCAGACAGCGGAGGAGTGAAAGCCACGGCTGCAAAGTCTCCGATTCGCTCATTCACTCCGCTTCTCTTGCAGGTATCAACATCTTCCTGGACGGCTACGTTCCCACAGAGAACCTCAGGTTTAGGGAAACCTCGTTGGTCTTTAAGGTGGCAGAAACAGCCAATGAAGAGGAAGTGAAAAGACTCAGACACTACCAGGTATGTGACATTTGAATTCTTCTTTTGTTTTCCCCCAAAGGAACGGTTGTTGATATCTCGGACAAGCCCCCAAAAACTGTTGCTGATATCCCGGAGAAGCCCCCAAAAAACTGTTGTTGATATCCCGGACAAGCCCCCAAAAACTGTTGTTGATATCCCGGACAAGCCCCTAAAAACTGATGTTGATATCCCGGACAAGCCCCTAAAAACTGATGTTGATATCCCGGACAAGCCCCCAAAAACGGTTGTTGATATCCCGGACAAGCCCCCAAAAACTGTTGCTGATATCCCGGAGAAGCCCCCAAAAAACTGTTGTTGATATCCCGGACAAGCCCCCAAAAACTGTTGTTGATATCCCGGACAAGCCCCCAAAAACTGTTGTTGATATCCCGGATGAATATGACATTTCAGTAATTTTCTGCCTCTGTTCTGGCGTTCAGTATCCAGACATGAGTGAGCGATAGGCGAGAAGGTTCACGCTGGCCATCAAAGGAGGAAGTTCACGGACTCTGAGATCATGGTGATGCTGGGAAACGGTGAGCAGCCCGTTGTTTTCGGCAGCTTCTGAGCCAAGAACCACAATTTTCTGACTCCAACCACTTAGCTTCTGAAGCAGCAACTCGTTTCTGAGTGCACATGAGGTTTGAGAGGCGAATTGCAAATCACTAAAAGCATTTTGTTTACATAAATAGAAGTCGGCGCGTCGGCGGCTTTGGAGTTCAGGGTTCATCCTCGTTGAGGGCCGTTCAGCGACTGTTTAACCGCATGAGCGACTCCTCAAGATCAGATAAATGAAGCTGATTTATGGAATAAAAGTAGTCGCGAAGAACTCACAGGAGTAAAATGGCGTTTAAATTCACTTTAAAAAACAACACCTTCTAAAACCAGGATTCTTTTACAAGTAAACTAATGGGATGGTTACCTAATGCTTACAAAGTAACATGAGGAGCATCTTCCTGAGTGACCAGTTTGGGACTCAAACTTTAGACCAACATAGACGGTGTTTAACCCACTGAACCACAGCCACAGAAAATGTAGCCAAAAGGACTGTGGGGGGAATCTCTGAGGCTGCAGCAGTTTCTGGGTTCTGTTCCTATTGGTCCTCTGGATCTTACATGATGTTTGCAGGAGCAGGGAGAGCGACCTTCATCCGGATGTTGGCAGGACTCAAACCGACAGTGGAGAGTGAAGGTGTGCTCACAGACTGGGCAGCGCAGACAGGCTCTAAGCCGCGCAGGCGTCCTGACCTGCGCTCTGTCTCCCTGGCGAGGTTCCCATCCTGAACGTGAGCTACAAGCCTCAGACCATCAGCCCCAAGTTCAAGGTGAGAGCCGCTCAGTCGGTTACCTGCGTGGTCGTCTCAGAGGTGCCGACGCCGCTGTGTTTGTCCACAGGGCAGCGTCCGAGCGCTGCTACGAAGATCCGGGACGGCGTACGCGCCGCGGTTCATCACCGGCGTGATGAAGCCAGCGCCTGAATCGAGCATCGACCAGGGCGTGGGCGCTCTGACCCAGGCCTTCGCACGTTCCAACTCTGAGCACTTCTAAGCGGAAACCCCTCTCCTGGGTGCAGAACCTCTCAGCGGTGAGCTGCAGCGAGTCGCCCTCACGCTCTGTCTGGGGAAGCCGGCCGATGTTTCCCTGGTCGACGAGCCGTCGGCGTACCTGGACTCCGAGCAGAGGTTGATGGTATTGAAGTCATCAGAAGATGGAGCTTCTCTTCTGTAGACCGAGGAAATGAAAGAATCTCAGACTTTTCAGTGTTTTCGGTTGTAATTTACTGGAAAAACACCAAATTATACTGAAGAAAATCAACAAAATATAATTTAAATCTCTAAAATGTCAAACTCTTGCTGCCTTAAATAATAAGTTCAGTTGTTAACGCGAGGATCATGTTGGCCGTATTTCATCTAAAGTTGCTTTTAAGGTTTTTGTAAATTCTACTTGTTTTCTTCTAATCAGAATTCTATTACTTTTGTTTAAATTTAAATTTCTTTAAATAATGTCCAGAAAAACGGCATCATTTGCCGTCTTTTGTGTTTTCTGTACTGCCTTAATGTCTGACTACTGACTCAGTTGGCCACCAGGTGTCCTGTTGTTTGAGCGAAGCCTCGAAGCTTAAAGTTTTTAGAACCTGCAATGATTGCGTAGCCGGCCTGTGAGCGCCCGTTTCTCATCTGACGTTTAGTTGTCAGGTATCCTCCACGCCAAGAAGACGGCGTTTGTGGTGGAGCACGACTTCATCATGGCGACGTACCTCGCCGACAGAGTCATCGTGTTCGACGGCATTCCCTCCAGGGAGACGTTGGCTTCTAACACGTGAGGATCGTCCGCGCGGCGCGCTAACTGCCTGATGGTCACCGTCTAACGGCCGTGTCTTTCCTCCGTCAGGCCTCAGGGTCTGCTGGCGGGGATGAACCGCTTCCTGTCGCTGCTGGAGATCACCTTCAGGAGGGACCCCAACAACTTCAGGCCGCGCATCAACAAGCTCAACTCCATCAAAGGTTTGGCGACCTGCGAAATCCGCAGTTCGTTTCTCCTGCGACAGCTAAATGTCTTTGTTTCATCTGGACACGGAACAGAAAAAATGAGGAACTATTTCTTCCTGGACGACTAAGCCCCCGTCCCATGTGACCAACCGCGACTGCTCCTGAACGTCCGGCGCCGCGCCGGAACAGAAACCCATCAGCCTTTCGTGTTCCGGGCCGTTCATAGCCAGCAATGTTGTGACGTGTAACATGAAGAAGTGCATTATCACATCCTGTCCACGGGGGGGGCGTCCGTCCGGGAGGCGGCCCCATCAAGGATCATCCACACATTTACATCGATAATAAATGGATGCTTCCCGATGCTTTGTCTTCTCTGCTTTAGACAAAGCAAAACAAATACCAGAAACCACAGTTTCCTGACTTTTCAAGTAGTAGGGGTGTGGCCTTCCAACGAGTTCACTAGTGATTGGTGAGAGTGGTTGCCATAGAAACATTGACCAACTCGGACGTTGTCTGGCGGCATCCAAATGGAAACAAAATGCAATGAATGGACTTAGTTTGGTGGAGCGGGAAGGAAACAGTTTTCACGGTTGGCATCTCACTCGATCCTGTTCTCCAATACGATCATTGATCTGGAGCAGAAGCGGTGGAACACACCCTTTCCTGGAACTGATGATTGATTGGTCAACTGTCAATCAAGACAGAAAGGGGGTTAACCCTTGTGCTATCCTAGGCACTTTAGCGTTGGTAGTGGGGTCATCTAGACCCCGCAGACGGTGCTCTGAACCTTTTTCTTCAATGAATTGTGATCTTCACTGCTGTCCATGGATTACATGAATCCTCTCCACCTTTGTCATGGTAGGAGACACGTCAATGGAAGGGTGGGGGTAATTTAAGATGGCACAAGGGTTAGGGAGGTTGTAGTGTGATCTTAGATGACCCCAATGTTCGATTTTCAGACCAACACGTGAAAATCAGTCACACAAACTGTTAGTGCTCAGGTGAGCCAACACCTGTGCTCAGGTAGTCATTGATGTTCTTCGCCAATTTAATTCCACCCCTTACTACAAACTCTTCATTCACATCATTACGTGCGTTACATTCACATTATGGAATGTAAAAAGGAGAGCGTGTATCCGAGCATCCACACCAAGACCCCACCACAGCAGCCAGGACCCCAACACCTACACATTGGCACATCTGCTGCCAGCAGGGCCGCCAAAGCCAGAGAGCAGGAGGCATGGGGGCAGAGGGTGCAAGCTCCAACAGGGGCCCCCGCACAGGTCCCCGACCCAGCCCCAGATAATCCCTCAACCCCAGGCACGACCCAGGGCTCCCCAAGGGAGACTCACCCTACGCTCCAACCAGCCACCCACCCCATGGGAGGAGTCCAGGAAGAGGAAACGAGGCGGGCCGGTCAACCCCACTCAGGAGGGTGGACACCTAAGAGGGTGGGAATTCCCCCACAAGGTCCAACCAGCTTACCCACCTGGAAAGGCCCAGAACCCACAGGGGCATGGTTTGAACTCAATGTGGCCGGGTTAGCCAAAGAGGGGATCCTCGCCCTGCACAGAGGGGCTGCCGGGCCCAAGAAGGGGCGTCTGGTTCCTCCACAAGGGAAGATCAGAAGTCCCACCTCCCTTGTGTAACGTGTGCGTAATGATGGTGTGGGTGAAGTGTGTAATGGGGTGGAGTTAAAATTGGCGGGCAGGGCCACATGCAGACGCTGACGGTCTTTGGAGGATTTAGATTTTTAGGATGAAAGAGCATCAAAATAAGAAGTCAGGTTCAAACCAGAGTTTTAGTTATTTAATCACATAGAAAAAACCAACATTTGTTTTGTACAGCAGTGTTTTCAGGAACACAGAGGTAAAAGCAGCAAACATAAGGCACTGACTCCACCGAGGTTAGAGTTGATCAAAGGAAACGACAAACGCTCTGAAGAAAACCTGAGCTCTGCAGAGGCTCTCTGCGTGTAATACTTCTATACGCCGCGTTGCATTCATGTGACGTGGGAAATCAGAAAACTGAAGTCTTTTATGGGCTTTGGATGTTGTGCTGCTAAAAACCGGCAGCAGGAAGCCCAGCGTCTGCGCCATTCTTTGAGCGGTTTTTGGCTCCACAGCCTGCGTTTGCAGCGTGGCGAAAGCGGCAGTGACGCCATCGGAGCGAGCAGCAGCGGTGGTTTATTTCATCTCATACAGGCTCCTCCCACCGCCCGTCCGCTAAATTCGTACATTCAATTGTGCGAGAATTGTAAACTTAAGATTGTTTATGCTAACCTAAGCTAGGCTGATTAGCTAGAAGTTAAAAAATTCCAGCAACCTTTTTTTTGTCTTTTAATTTTTTTAGAGGAACAATTCCGATAAATGGCGAGATTTTGTGTTTTTGGATCAAAGTCGTCGTAGTTTTAGTTCACTAGTATCCCCTCTCCCGGCCCCGCCCCTTAAAGGAGGAGTTATACTGGACATAGCTCTGCCTCACATCCATGTCTCAGTGGCGCCTCATGGCCCGCCCCTCAGTCATAGCCCTCCTCCCTCGTCCCCTGTGGCTCCTGCTCGGCCCCATGGGGCCCCAGCTCAACCCCTCACTCCTCCCAGCTGTCCCTCGGTGCGCAGGCCGCTGACAGAGGGTCGGCCATGGTGGCGGTTGCCGGCGTAACCCTGCTGACCTGGCTCGCTGCCCAGCTGGGGTAGGGGCGCCCATGATTCCAATTTGCCCGATGCGCGGGGAGGAGCCAGGACTGCTGCTGTGAACTTGAAGGGGACGTCCTTCATGTCGGGGTTTGACACCACAGCCAGCTGAAAAAGAATAAAACTTTTGATCAAAGGAAAATGTAAAAATATCCTCAAAATTTGTTCTTCAAATCCGTAGTTTGTGGAAAAAATGTGGCACAGATTGATCAAATAGTGTTACAACAGCGCCAAGTCAGTGCTCATCGATTGAACTGCCTGAAAATAAAAGTAACAAAGCTCAAATTGGGCGAATTTGTTTGATTGACAGATGGATGGACCAGAATCTCAACACACTGTCCATATTACAACTATCTGAACCGTGCTTTTGTTCTCCTAGCCTTTTTAAAGTTGTTTTGATCATTAAAGGCTGCGATCCATTTTGCCTGTTCTGAAGGTGCTAGGTGGCGCTCGCACTCTTTTACTCGTTTTCCACCACAGATGTCTGTGACGTTCAGAACACCCGATTAATCAGTGTTCACACTGAAGAAAGGGAGGAGGGCTTCTTTTTCTCACTAGCGCATGTCCGCCATCTACAGGTCAAAGTGAGGCAGCGCAAATCTGTTGAATCTCAACAAAAGACTTGGTCTCAAAGCGTGGACATTCATTTCCCTTTTATGGTTACTATTAGATCGGTTGGCACTTCTGAGAAAGAAACAGGACGTCATCCATACATCAAAGCCAAGTCCCCTGATTGGTCAACGTTCAACCTGCTTTAATTGGCACACGCACATACAATGGCCGCACGCTTTGTACCTGGAACTGTTCTTAAATAATGAGTGTAGCTACGTGTAAAGGCGAGACTTTTTAATGCAGAACCCCGAAACGCGTGGTTAACAGCGCGTTATTGACTTTGAGTGAGCGTGTGTAGCGTGTGTAAAACCAATCATGCCGGACCGTCGTGCCGGGTATAGAATGAATATAACTGTGTGAAGCAGCATGAAAACAAACTAAGTATGAATTTAAAAGTTTGAACTTTTAAAGGTCAGGTCAGGAGTTAGTGTAGAAATGTTTGTGCTCCTCCAACACCACTCCATTGCTGTCAGCAGCAAAAAGAAGAACCCGTCCTCTGAACTAGCGTAGCCGGTTGCGATATTAGCATAATTCCGGTCAATCGTGATGCTAAGAAAAGGCGCCTTCGGCATGAAGCTGCGTCAGAATCGGCTGGACCTGCTGCTAAAGTTGCGGTTAAAGCACCAGGGCGTTGAGAACTCACTATGGGTTTGTTGTTGAGAGGCGGGTCCACCAGCAGCACGAGTTGGTCAAACTCTCCGTCTCCTTTTTCTGGCCTGACGAAGGAAAAACAAACTCCCTGTTTATGATCGCCGCCCTTCACCGCCCGCCCATTCAGACTCCACGCGCAAAACGGCAGAAACATCATGCATTTCGGTTGTTGGCGCTTCGCCACATTTGGAGCAGCGGGACTTTCCGGGGGCACCATAACGGCTCTCAGGTGGGCGTGGCCGGCTCGCGTGTCCCCGTTGGGCGGCTGCAGCGGCTCCAGGGGCTCCGGGCCCTGCTGGAGGTCTTCGGGGACAGAAAGAAGACTGATAGCCCAGATTAAGGGAGCACTGGGGCCCTGAGGGGTACAGCGGGTGAAGCAGGGGCCTGGCCAAGTGGTACGGGGCTGAGGAGAGGCTGAGTATGACGGTGGGGAGGGGTACCGGACGTAAGAGTAGTGGGGGGTGTGTGGGGCCATCTGCTGCCAGGGCACAGACTGGGGGGGCATTCTGTGTGACGTGGGGGCGTTCCCCTGGAAGCCAGGCTGGCTGAAGGGGGTCCCCAGGATTGTGCCTCTCTGGAAAAGGAGGCGGGTGCTTTCGTACTGCTGAGGCGGAGCTGAGGCCAAGAAGTTAGTGTCGTCTCCTGTTGCCTGGGGTGGGAGCGGGTTGGGGGTACTGGGAGGAGGGGGGCTTGAGCTGTAGGCTGTAGGCCTGGAGCAGGGGGAGCAGATACATGTAGGGGGGGTACATGGACATGGAGTAAGCCTGGAAGAAGCAGAATAGCTCTTGAAAAACCGAACAACATGAAAAGAAAAACAGATCCGATAATTTTTTATGGCTTTGTAACTGACAAAATTTGCCTCAGAATTTACATTTTTATCAAAATAAAATATTATAGGCAATTCTGATCCCAGAAAAAAAATTTAAAAAGTTAAAAAACTTAAAACATTTTGTCGCCTTTACTTTAAATTAATAAACATATTTTTTTTTAATTTCTGGGGTTTTTTTAGAATAAAAAAACCTTGAATAAAAATTTAAATGTAAAGACAAACGTATGGATTTTTGAGATTTAAATATTTTTATGAAGGCAGAGAAAAACGAAAAATATATACTTACTGGTAATTTATTTATATTCATTTATAATTCACTGAATGTTTTTAATAATTTATGATTAATTATTTTAATACATTTTTGTACTTGTGTTATTGTTATTGTTCACTGTTATTTCTGCACATTGACCCCCTGTAGGACAGGAAATCATGTTAAATGTGAGTGAATCACCTGTGAAGTGAGGAATGTAAATGACCTTTGACCTTACCTTCACTCCTAAGTTGAAGAAAAACCTCAGGATGTTGGAGTCTGCACAGAAAACCACATTCATGTTTTCTCTTCCATTTGATTGCTGGAGCATTTTTTAACCTAGTGACAAAACTATTTGTCTGATTGCTGAAAGCAATCAGCTCGTCTTATCTTATTTCTTCATGTTCTGCTTTTAAATCTTCCACACCGAAAGTCGTAGATACACAATTCAAAGCGCTTATTTGGACCGCCCACTTTTACCGCTCTTTTCCACACAGTTAACACAATCCTCACATCTCCATGGTAACCCTATTCCCACGTTAACACAAATCCAACGGAACGGCTCTTGACACCAGATGGCGCCGTGAAACGTGATTGTAGCTTCAAATTCCCTCTTTGATCATGACCATGATCACAACTTTTGAATGTTTTTGAAACGTAAATTATGACGTCAACCAACAAAAGCCAATAAATGTGAACTTTTTACGAAGACGATTTATGAATCCATGTATATCCGTGTATATATTAAATAAAACTTGCAGAAATTGCAGAGACTTCTGTAACATTTTTAAGGATTTTTATGTGTATATAAGCTCCACCCACTTCACTATCATGTCATCATTCACCAAATGTGGACATTCAGCAAATCAGCTGCTTACATTCAGCAGCTTTGAGTGGTTAAAACAGCAATCAGCTTTCAGCAATCAGGCGCCTTAAAAGCATTCATTCAAGGTTTTGTGGGGGCGGAGTCTCACCCTTCGGCAGGTCGTCTCCAGACTTGTCAGAGGAGTACGGCGGGATCTGCGCCACGTCGCCCTTTTCCCCCTGAGGGAAGCCGGGGTACAGGGGGTCCTGGTAGACCTGCGTCAGCTGCTGCAGGGGGACCACGCCAGGGAGGGACTGGGGGAGGGGGAAAGATGGCAGCTGTGGGGGCTGTGGGGGGGGGGGGGGCTGCTGGGAGGAAGGCGGAGACTCGGGTTTGAGAGGCGGAGCTTCAGTCTGACTCTGAGCGCTGGAAGACTCGAGGGATTCAGAGGGACCGAGGGAGGGGGCAGAAGACAAGACCTGGGGGGCCTGAGGAGGCGGCTGGAGGGGCTCGGCAGGAGGCGGCTGGGGGGGCTGGACCTGCACCTCCTCAGACTGCGACTGAAGCTGCGTCTCTGCTGGGGAGGAGGCACACCCCCCCTCATTCTGGGGTTCAATCACCTGCCTGTGGGGCTGTGGAGCAGTGGTTGGAGGAGGAGCCTGGATCTGAGGGGCGTGGCTTTGAGGTGCCGTCACAGTCACTTCAGATTTAGACAAAACAGCTGAAAAGAAACAAGAACGTGATAAAAAAGGGAAAAAACAAACAAAATATCACACCTATGCTTTTATTTTGATAGACACTTAAACTAAAGGACTTCCTGTTGTGAACAGTGACCCCTACTGGTGGAAGTATGGACTGAACCATGAATGGAGTAAAGTTCTAATCTCACACGGTTCTGGAGAACCATCTGGAAGGATCAGGAGCAATTCTTACTTGAAGGAGGAGCAGCTGAAGGAGAAACCACAGAGGAAGAGGAGGGTGGACTCGGTGAGCGAAGAAGAGAGGCGATGGGGGAGAACGCTCGGGGGAAGCACTTTGCGGCTGTGGGGGAAGGGGCGATGGGGGCGATGAAGGTGGGAGCCGAGGAGGAGGAAGGTGAAGCGGCGGGAAGGTTGGAGGGGAGGAAGCTAAGGGAGAGCAGGGAGGAGGGTTTGGAGGGGGCAGCAGAGGGAGGGGGGCTCGGTGAGGTCGGAGCCAAAGGACGGGGTTTGGGGTGGGGTTAGTAATGTGGGGCGGGGCATTGGGGGCAGGGCCTCTAACAGTGGAAACAATGGGGGCGGAGTCAGAGCTGACGGGTGGGGGCTTGGGAGCAGCAGGGGTGAGGGCGGTGGGGGTCGTGGCAGGCGTGGAGGAGAGTTTCGCCGCGTCTTCAGCAGGTGGCGACGGTGCTGATGCGCCTCCAACGGGACTGTTCTGTAACAGGAGCACAACGTCAAAAACGTAACCATGGCAACGACGCGCAGACACGTGACGAAGCCAACAGAGAAACTTACCGCCTTGTTTCTCTGGGAGCGTTTCCGGTCTCCACCCTTCCTCCGCCCCCCATCTGCCAAAGCCGCAGCTTGACTCTGAGAAGAGAAAAAAAAACAAAAACATGAAGATGAAGAAAAACCAAAAACCCTTTTATCCGACAGAGGAGCTTAAATAACAGCGGAGTAACAGAGGTCGCTCAGACTTCAGATGTTTCGTTCCAGGGTTTCTGCGCTCAGCCTCTGGAAACGTGGAATGTTTTGGCAGAAGCAGATGCTAACAGACGTGGAACCGTGTCGGACGCTTCCCGCAGACATTGGATGGAAACACAAAGGGACAAACATCTGAACAGACGTGCGACACCTCAGCGCTCCGATGGGTTTTGTTTGGTCACCGATTAGCATATTAATTGATTGGCGTGTCAGAGGCGTCCAGTTCCAATGTTTGGTCAACGTAGAGAAGCGCTCAGACTCCTCCCCATTGGTCCAGTTGTAGGGCCGTTTGCAGCTGTAGTGGTGTCCCGAAGTGTTTTTTTTTTTTAAGGCGGAGCCGTAGGGACTTAGGGATGGGAATCCCAGTAGGGTGATCCGCATCACGCCATGGCGTGGAGGAGAAACGTTCTTTTCACGTGAGTGTTCTCCTCAGGCACAGACATTTACGCTTAAATGTTAGGACTGAGTTTTTGTTTTAGTGAGACTTTCTAAAGTTATAAAACACGTTTTGATGTATTTTCTGAGCGCTAGAAGCTACGAGCTAAAGTAGATGACCAGCGACTATCGATGATGTCATTGAGTGCGAGTGAAGACCGACTTTGGAAACAAATTTTTTTCCTATATCTCCCCGTTTGTAAATCTAAATGTAGCGGTAGCGAAGATATTGGATTTGGTCTCTAGGCGCAGTCGGGTGGTCCCAGAGTCCGGTTGGCTCCTAAAGCCCTTTGGTCACTGTGGGGCCCTGCACTGCAGAACAGGATGGTGATACTGCGGACGGACAGTGACCCTTTCAAGAGCGATCGTGGATGGTGCTTGGCCCCGCCTTAAACCACGCAGTAGGACGTCAGCAGGGCGGTTCAAAGAAGTCGTACTGTTGGGTAACCTAAAGGGTCGTTTCCACCGAGTGGTACGGTCCGGTATTCTGAACATCTCCACTATAAAACGGACCCATTAAACCAGACTGAACCGTACCATTTTTGGGTCCCCGTTTGTTGTACGTCAATAGAAAATTGGAACGGACAAGTTAGGGCGGAGCTACTGTCGTCATACGATGAAACCCGTTGATTGGCGGGATGTCAAAAGAAATCACCAAACCCATTTTTGGCTGTATTCCTCCTCGCCGCCAGCAATCTTCTCTCAGACAGCATCAAACGACTTTTAGATTCAAAGAACCAGAAACCAAAAACGGGGGAAAATGAGCCGCTGGATGACCTCCATTGGTGTTGTTGTTAGCTTCCCCCCGTTAGCTTTCCAACTTTAAGTGGAAACGCTCACCCGAATTACCTGGACTGTTCCAAACCGGACCGTACCACTCAGTGGAAACGAGGGTTAAGGCTAGTTTCAGCCGGCGAACCTACCGTTATCAGAATTACAAGAGTTTTCTTTTAAATTTACAGGTGTCCATCTATCATGTCTGTTTTGATGTTTTGTTTTGTCCCTTTTACTGAACCAAACCAAACCAACCCCCCCGTGTGGCCCAACTTTAGAGCTATGTGTACGAGCCCGGACTCACCCCGAGTGCGGGGAAACTGTTCTCATCTCTGAGCTGGATCTCCACCAACGCCACGTTCCTCTCCTCTTCCTCTTTGGCCAGACGCTCCTCCTCAGTCACGCCCAACGCCGCCTCTACAGCGCTCACAGACTTCCTGTATAAACACAAGCAGGAGGAGCTGATTTAAAGTCTGCAGGGTAAAGACACAAAAACAATGTCAACGTGTTCTTTTCCCCAAGTAGTTATACTCTTGAAATGGGCGTGGCTAATTTGGATGAAAATATTACATTTAAAATTTCTCTCCAGAATCAAATTCGAAGACCTATTGAGTAAGTAAAACTTCCAATGGGCGGAGCCTTACAGTAGCTCCACCCCTGGAGTATTCATGAAGTACAGTAAGGACAAAGTTATTTAGAAACAGGCTCCGCCTCCTCTCACTATCAAAACATTCTTTCACCTCCTCATTGCGCCAAATTTGTCATCTGTAATTAACTCAAAACTCTGCAGTGATGTCACTTCCTGTTTTTTATATGCAGAATAATTTGTCTGTATTTACCCTGAAGTGAACCACACCAGGGGTCGCTTGCAACCAGAAAAGTAGACATTGTTTCGTCCACACCGACAGCTCCGCCTGCTTTCACAAACCTGCTGGGTTTAAGCTCCTCCCCCGAGGTCTGCAGCGGCCACGAGTGTTGCTTCTGCACACGCACACCAGAGCCTGACGCCGGCGCCGGGGAACCAGCGGCCAGTGGCGTGGACTTGCCCCTCCCTCTGCCTCTCCCCTTGTCGTCTGGCTCTGAGCAGAGACACAGTTCAGTCGGAGAAGCCCCCGGCGTGGCACCACCCACTCACACACGTGTGCTCTACCTCCGTGCCCGTTGCTCAGCCTCTTGTCGCGGTGGCAGACGGTTCTCCAGCTGCCCTCCTTGCTGGGGGGGCGGAGACTCCACACAGGAACGGTGAACTGCCTGTGTGAAGACAAACATGATCAGACCCCCAAACCACCAACAAGGTGGAGCTGTGGCGAGGTCACCCACTTTTTCCCCAGCTCCTCAATGACCACCGTCACAGTGCCGTCGTCTGACGGAACCTCTTTGACCGTGGCGCTGTAGCTCCGCCCATTGTTCTCCAGACGAACCTGCAGGGAGCAGCACAGTGAGCGGAACGCCGGATCTGCAGTTCAAATGAGAGTGCAGGAACCCACATACCTGACAGCGATCTCCCACCGTGAACTGCATCCCAGCGGCGATGGAGTAATCCAGCTTCTGCTGAGCTGCAAGGAAGAAGAAACCATCGTATTTACCGACCACCATCCTCATCATCCTCATCAAAGAAGCAGGCATGTTTCCATCAGTGTGGCGGAAACACGAGATCACCTCGTTTGCTCCGGTTCCAGACGTCGTACTCCACGTTCCGGAGCATCGTCGGGTTTAGGGAGCGTCTCACTCGCTCAGGCAGCTGCCGACCTCGACCGCGACCCTGAAACACACACAGGTTTTTCAGAGAGCAGACAGAACCGGCGTGAAGACGAGCTTAGAACGTCAGAGGAGTTTAGAACGTCAGAGGAGTTTAAAACGTCACAGAGGAGTTCTGTTACCCTGTAGCTCTGGCTGCTCTGTTTCCAGGACGCCTGGCTGGTTCCGTCTTCAACCCTGAGTTAGAGAACACGCCAGTAAACCAGAGAAAGTTCAGTCAAAAAGCTGCTTTCACACAGTTTGGTCTGGACTCATCGTTCTCTCAACATCTGTCTGAAGGTTAAACTCAAGTTGAGTCAGTTACAAGTGAACTCTGCTTTGATCTGGTACAGCGTCTTTATGACATTTGATAACTAGAGAGTTTTAGTGGAACCAGTGGAACCAGTTCTGTTTCTCCCTGTGTTTTTTTTTCAGAACTGTGCTCATGAGGAGCAGCAGCTCCCTGTAGTGCTGTAAGAAAGTGTTGCACACGGTCCGGTTCAATGAGCAGCGACAAAAGCACAATAAAAACAATAAAATTAGATTACAAGAGAAAACTGTGTTTGGTTTTAGCCTGAACTTGAACATAGCTGGACTACCAGGTTCAGGAAGAAGATTCTGTTAAACCATGAAGGAACGTACATACATGTAAACCTGAGTATCATCTGCATATTACATGGCCCAGAGGAAGCAGGTACAGAAGAGACCCCAGGATTGATCCCTGAGGGACTCCACAGCTCTAAATCACCATCATGACCCTCAACCACTTCCTGTTTTAAAGGCAGGACTTCAACAGTTTAAGGCGGTAGCAGTCTTGGTGAGTCAGTCCTCTGATCTTTGGAGTAGCAACACCTGGTCAGGTACGTCAGAAGGTTCGTTATGACCTTGGTCAGTCTAAATTCACTTTTTAAACCTGAAAACCATCTAAACGAGTATTAAGAAGGAAGTCAGTTGGCTGATGGGAAATGGTTCTGTGTGAATTGGTTCACTAGGACATCAAGTCCTCCTCAAACAGGACCTTTCAATGTTGAGGAGGCGTGTCTTACCACAGCGGGTCGTCGGTCTCCAGGTCAGACTCGTCGCTGCTGTGGACCGGCAAGCCGTCGTCGCTCAGAAAGTCGGACTGCCGGCTGCTGCGCTGACAGATGCCCAGAGAGCTGCGGTCCACCTTGAACACGCCCTCGTACAGCACCTCGTACAGGATGGCTGCGGGACACCAGAGATTCAAACCACCAAAGGTTTTTAAAACACTTTAAGTTCTTTCAAGACATGTTTAGATGGCGATGATGGTTTCTACGTCTACTCTGAGTTCCGCCACGATGGGAACTGAAAACTAAAGTTTATTATATAGTTAGAAATGTTTGAAATTCCTACGATTAGCTTAAAAAACTAGTAAAAATCTTTTCTCACCGTCACATTTGTGAGGTTTGAAGAAGACCCAGCCTGGATATTCATTAGAAACGTTTAGTGTTTTTGTCTTTAACTGAACCTAAACTAACAAGCAGCTTGTTTAGAGTTTATTGTCGTTTGTCTTTGTGTTTTCATTTCAAATAACACTACTAAGCTGTGCTCGGCGACAGCAGAGCATCTCACCGATCCTGTTTGCCGAGGACGGAGGAAGTTATGTAAGGCCGGAGAACCAAAGACGGAATTCTGTGGGTGTGTTCCTGAGCACACAATCCTGACCGAGTACACAAAAACAACCAGGAAACACCAACAGCATCAATATTTACCTTTAGTTCTTAGTTTTCTGGAGATAAATCTGAGCGGTTTGCGTCAGGAGGAAGGTGTGTCATGTGACCATTAGAGGCTCCAGCATAGAGCCCTGTGGAGCGCCTGCTGCACCTCTTTAACACCTTCTTTGATTTATTTGAACCAAACATTTGAATTCTGTGGCGATTTGCCTGCTTTAACATCTGTAAAAACTTTTAGCTAAACATCAACATAAATATTCCACGATTGCCAGACTTTAACGTAGAAATTGTTTCAGTTTTATTCTACTTTTTTCTTTTTTTAGTTCATTAATGTAAACAAACTTTTCCCCGTAAATTACCCTGACGTCCTGCAGAACACCGAGTCGCTGCTGCTCTCTGGACTTACACTGGCACAGGGCGCTGCTCCGGATGTGGCTGATGGGATAAACCGAGTCGTAATGATTTCCATTCAGAAAACACAACTGGACCTGGAACACAGAAACGCCGGCGTTGGATCAACGGTAAACGAGTGTCTGCGCAGGAGAGGAACCAGAGACATGCAGCTGAAGTTCTGACGCCGGCGGTCGTCTCACCTTCTCCTTGAAGTTGTTGTCTGTGATGTTGACGGCCGGTTTGCCAGGTTCCTGGAAGATCAGGAAGTCTCTCCTGGAAAACGGGATTTGGAGACGGACAAATGAGAAAAGAATCCAGACGACGGTCCGGTTAAACCGCCTCAGCCATTCTCCACATATACACACAAACGGGAGTTTGGTGTTCCACAGGGCTCTGGACTGGGCCCCACTCTGTTAGCTTCCAGGACGTGACTTACTTGTACATGACGGCCAGCGCGTTGATCTCCACCTCCCCCACCCACTGCTGCAGGAGCAGGAAAAGCCACAGATATGAACTCCGTCAGGCTTCAAGAACACAAAGGCTGAAATGGGACTGTGGGGGTTACCTGGGGGTCCCGCAGCTTGGCCAGGTACTCCTCAAAGTCGCCTTCAATGAACTGCAGAGGACATAAAGCATAAACTCTGAGTGACGTGGAGTTCCAACCAGGGTTCCAGCGGTTTATGGAGGTTACATCTGAAGTTTTAAGACCCTTCAGGGTCACTTGGAGCGGCGTTTACGGCTCCTTTTATGGCGTAACGGGTCTTAAAGTGAACCCAGCAGAGGAATCGTGTCCTCCAGCTCTTTATCTGTGCTTCTTTAAAATTCACAGAAATCAGCTCCAACTTTGGAAACAAAGTGTGGCGATAAAACGAAGGAAGAGCGAAGAACGGACAGTTTGTTTGTGGTTTGATCGTTTCACAAACACCTCAGGAGAGAACACAACAAACAGGTTTGTAAACATGTGAACAAATGCCGTTTAAAGGAATCCACAAACTCTGAGAACACAAATAGACTTCCTGAAGAAAAGTGGAGCCTTTTCATGCTGATAGTTTGTACTTTGTGGACGTTCTCCGTCATCGTCACTGGTACAATAAAGTTGGAAGAGGAGATGATGTCAGAACGACTGAATGTGCACAGAACGTACAAAAAAAACCATCCAAACATAATTCCAACCATTCCAGCACGTGGCTGCTGCGGCTACGCATGCCGCCATGTTGGTCTGTCCTCTAGACCAGCGGTTCCCAACCCCGGTACCGGTCCGTGACACAGTCGGTACTGAGCCACAGGGATCATTTTTAAAACATACGGCTTACATTTTTTCCATTTCATTTATAGCCAAATTCTGATGGAAGTTTTATTTTGAAAAACTCCTGGGTTCTCTGCACCACATCCGACTCGTTCACGTCAAGTCGCTCGGCCACGTGTCCAAACTCCACCCGCTGCTTTCTTAAAGCGGCGGCACCGACTGCTGAACTGAAACCCGCAAGCTAGCAAAGCTAACAAGAAACAAAACGTCTTTGGAGAATTTCCTTTGGCAGAAAAGAGGAAACGGAAGAAGAGCTTGCACTTCAAAATTAAAGCAGACAAAAACCAGGAGTCTTTGCTCCACATTAGGATTTATTCTGACAGTCGTTCCCACAGACCATAATAATAATATGTAGAATATTCAGCAACTGGTTGTCTATTGTTACCAGGATGCATAATTTTATCTAGAAAATAGCCGTTTTAGTGACGGCGTTTAAAGAACGGCGTCTGATAATTTAGCTTTGACCGTTATGGTTAAAGGAAAACGTGGATCACATTTGAATGCAGTCCCACATATTCTACAGAGGATGACGATAAACATCACCCTCAAAAGTTCATCGAGTTCACTGGAAGCTAAAAATAAACAAATCAGACGCCACCTTCAGGGTCGCACAGACCGTCTGTAAAAATGTGATCTGAAAGATGCTTCCGGATCAGGGATCTGATCTGGATCCCAGATTTCATTCAGATGTTCGTCAGGTTTGGTTCACTTGTTTGGGGCTGTGACGTAAACAAAACGCTGAACAGCTGAGCGTTCAACAGCAGGCGGAACTTCAGGATCTGCCGCTGCGACCTGACGCCCGTGACGCCGGTCACCGCGGCGACGCTAAAGATAGACCTGGAATCTCTGATCTTCAGCCTCTGATCTGTTCCCGACTAGACTTCTGCTCCTTTACAGGGAAACGTCTGTGTTTTCCACTCACTTCCTTCATTTATGACTAAAAAATGCTACATTATCATTAAAAAAATCAAAGAATTTGATGAGGAGCTAAAACGATGAAGGCATGAAGGCTTCAGGCTGACATCCAATTAAAAACAACTTTAACAAACGTTTTAGGATCTTTGCAAACTGCAGAACAGCAGAAATGTACTGAGGAGGTTTTCAGAACCAGAAAACTTTTAGTCAAGACTCCTAAACCAGAAGATCTGGACTTTGTTTTCCTTTAAATGGTTTGAAATTGCTTTTTCCCGCCGTTCTCATCGTCCAAACAAATGACTTCCTGATGCTCTCCGCCTCTAACTATGATACATTTGGATCGTCAGACAAAAGAATCATTTTTATTTCATGTGAGGCGTTTAGCGGCATCATATCAAAGTGAAAAATGTGAGAAAATGAAGATACGACAATAAAATCAAAAACATAAAAAATGTCAACATTTAACAGCAATAAATGTGTAAAGTTAAAAGGAAAAAGTCTAAAGTTTTTTAAAACTTGTATTAGATTTATGAAAATAACGTTTGTAAATTAGGGGAAAGAATTATAATATAAGAAAAAAGTCGACTTTTTATGAGAACAAAATCCCCAAATTAATAAAAATTGCCAACGTTTGTCCTTAAACAAAGTTTTTAAATTATAGAAATAAAGTCCTAAAAATTATGAATAAAAGTCAAAATCTCATGAAACCAAAGTCGCAAAAATGATAAGAAATAATCCAAACTTTGATGAGAATAAGATCATAAATTTATGGGAAATAAATGAAAAAGGCTAAATTTAACAAGAATAACTTTGTATAATTATATGAAATACGGTAAAACCTTTACGAGAATGAAGTCGTAAATGTATTAGATTAACAAGACTGAATTTCACAAATTAAAGTCACATTTTAAAAAAACAGAGTTCTCAAAATGTATTTGACAGAAACGTGAAGCTGATTCAGCAATTTTCCTGTGATGTCATTAGATTCTTTGAATCATCCGCAACATAAACTAAACAGCTTTAATGATCATCGTCAAAACATTTTTACTTTAAATATAACATTTTATTTAAAAAAAGAACGACTTTTTCCTTGTAAAATGTTGACTAATGAAGCATCAATTCACTACTTTACTCTCATCATTTTATGCATTTATTCTTATAAAATTAAACCTTTGGTTTTATGACTCTCTCTTTTAAACTTTATTTTAGTAACATTTTGATTCTGTACGACTTTATTCTGGTATATTTGTTCATTTTTCTTCTTTTTTCTGTGCAGTTTTTGAATAATTGAGGAAAAGTAAACATAAGAGGGAAACAGACCTGATGGTGACAAATATTGTTATGAATAAATAACTGCATGTTTTTCATTCTTGGAGGCTAAAATGTGCATTTATGCCGTTTTACTGCAGCATTCAGCTATGGGGTCAAAAGTGATCAAAAATAGATTTTTATTTTCATTTAACATTATTTTTAATCTCAACATTGTAAACTTGTGCAAATGTAAAAGTAATGAAATACTTGAACAGAAAAAACTAAGAATGAACATAAAAGTATTACTAGATTTAAAAAACCTGTTTTTTTTTCAATAACATCTGCTGCTTTATATTTTTTATCCTCAATTTAGTTCTGAATTTTGGGAGTTGATCCTCAGTTGACGTGGGGGCGGGGCTTTGAGCCCATTGGCTACTAGAACCTGATTGACATGGCGGCGCCTGCATCCTCCGTCCTCTGAAGTACCAAACTTAGGAGAGCATCATCACCACGACGACGGCGTCAGAGAGGAGGGAACTTATGGTGCGAATTATTTCAGTTTACTCTCTGCGCTTTACAGTTCAGAGCTGTCTCAGTGTTTTTTCCTTGACTGTCAGTAGCTGTGACGTCACACTCGGCTAAACCAAAGCCCAGCAGCGGACTGGGGGGCTGCGGGTCACGTACCGCCTCATAGCTGTCTCTGTTCTCCTTCAGGAAGTCCACGCATTTAGCTCGAACCTCACGGTGAAGGCTCTGGCAGTGCAGCACCTGGACGGGGTCAAAGGTCACAGGAAGACAGGCGTCATTTTCACGGCTAAAAATACGTTTTAGTGCCGCAAACATTTTACAAAAACGTACATAAAAGTCAGTGTTTCAAGTTACAGTGGACGGTTCTGCATATTGTAAGCATAACAAATTCCAGCTGTTATTGTTATTATTTAGCCAAACTAGTTTTGTTTTTCCAAACTTTACCTGCTCCGCCACAGCCCGGAACAGGCACGAGCCGTCTTTGGCGATCTTTTTCCGGTGCAGACCGATCGACTTCAGGTAGACATCCATGGATTTCTCCACACTCCGCTCCTCGCTGCTCGACATGTTTCCGCAGCTCTCCATGCTAGCGGGGTTAGCCGCCGAAGCTAGCGGCGGAGCGACGCCGCCTGCGCCGGCGGGGCAAAACTTTCACGCGCCGCGGGCTCAAAGCTCCGAATGTGGCCGCTGCGCGAGCTCCGAAGCGGACATTTGGGAGGCGGAAGCGGTCAAACGCGACTCCGACCGCCGCAGGTTTCGTTTCCGAGGAAGCGGCGTTTCGAACTGCGGGTTTTCCCGACCAGCAGAAAGTGAAACTTAATGCTGCGAGGTTAGCATCGGGGGGGCTAACGGCTAACGACACGCCCCCTTTTTGCACTGCCGAGTAAAGCACTGCGCAGTGACACGCCCAACTTCCGGTTTATCCACGAAATAAAAGCCCAACCAGCGAAGAATATAAAATAAAATAAACACTTAAAAAGATTTTGTTCAAAAAAACAAGAAAAATAACGTAATATTTTGTAAAACTCTAAAAAATAACCACTCAATTTAGGGTGCAACCGCTTTTGAAATTAGTTTAAAAGTAAAACCACTTCACAACTCTGAAACATCCGGTGACGCTTACCAAAATAAAAGTCTCAAAAATAGGCGTGCAGGGCATCCGGCGTAAAATCTCTCCCCTGTGCGAATCCATGAAAGCTGATTCGCTGTGGAGACCCCTCAATGTGCCGAAAGGTACAACAACAAGAAGCGGATCATAAAACATACGTAGTTGTGAAAACGAATGAAAAACGTGAAAATTAACTTTAGAGCAACCTAAAAGGAAAATCTCTTAGTTCGTTATATTAAAACGTATTGGAGGTAATTTTAGCTTACTTGATTTACTAATCGTGTTACTTGGCTGGGTCAAACACAGAAAATCAGAAACACCAAATCATGAAAATAATTTTACACAACTACTTATATCAGCTATTACTTTTACTAATGTTTAATAATAAATGGATCTAAAGTTTAACTCAAAGTTACCTCCCATCTTTTTCTGTCTGTTTTTTTAGAACAAATCAAATATTTAGTCTTTTTTTCTCTTCCCTTTCAACGTTAACGTGTCACCATGAGCCTTAAGTCTCATGACAAATGTCTGATAATAAAAAAGAGGTGCTAAGCATCAGGAAAATTTCCTTTTTGTTCTTATTTGGTTTGGTTTCCATCAAAGGGCCAGAAAGCCTTCTCATCCTCATACTCATCACCTCTGTGCTCCGCAGCAGCATTGATTTTGGCTGGCGAGCATTCGTGGCGCTGTCAGGCAGACCGTCTGGGTGTTGGCTGACATTGTCTGTATCGACCTGGTCTGTTGCTGCTTTCATCGGGGAGCCTTGTGGAGCATTTTGAAGCAGAAAAATGCTGGGAGAGGCTGTAGGTTCCTCTTTTCACCACAAGGGGCAGCTCACAAACTGTTTAAGTTTAGGGTCTTGTCTCGTTTGCATTTCCATCTTGTGTCCTGTTGTTCAGATGTTGATGCTGTGACGGACTGAAGGTTGATGTAAACAACAGAGAACCCTGGTCCGGATGTTCCACATCTGCAGCACTCACTGGTTCCCTGATGTTCCAACAACCGCACAGCCTCATTCGGCTTTGAACGGTTGTGTTGACTTTAGTTTCCCAATTGATTTACGTTTACACGCCTGCAAACCAGCAGGGACTGAAACCAGCAGCAGGTTTTACTCCATGCTCCTCTTTTTGGGTCAGCGCAGGAAACCATGACGCTTCGGGGAAAGTGTGGTGGGAAATTCGCCAGAAGAACAAAGATCAATGCTGTTTCTCAGGTCGCATCGTTCAAGCCGGTTCTCTCTGCTTGAGGTTCACTCAGACAGGATGACAATCGCCCATCGCTGGAGAATGTTCTGACAGGAACGCGTTTTTCACAAAAATGAAGATTTGGCCACAAATCTGGTTGACTTAACTCAAAAATAGACCTACCTTTTTCTGATTGGCACTTTCACCAACCCCAAAGGCTCATCCTCTAAGCCGCTTTAAGAAACACTCTGATGAAAACAGTGTTTTTGGCGATGTTTACATGTTTTTGTGGCATTTTTCTAAGGATGGAGAACAACACTACAACACTATACTACACTTTACTAGAGTAAAGTGTTACACTTTACTTCACTTTACTAGAGTAAAGTGGTACATTTTACAACAACCAGTAAAATAATAAGTAGTTGTTATTAACTACTTATGTAAATGTGTTACACATTACAGAAATAAGTTGTAGTAGTCTTAGTGTAAAGTGTTACATTTGACTACACTATCTTAGTGTAAAGTATTACATTTGACTACAAATGTAGTAAAATATATAAGGCTGTTACACCTTACTTATGTAATGTGTTACACATTACTTCACTTTACTAGTGTAAAGTGCTTCACTTTAGTACAAACTTTACTATTGTACAGTAATACACATCACTACACTTTAGTATTGTAAAGTGTTATTCTTTACAACACTTTACATCTGTAAAGTAGTGGTAAGGTGTAGTAATGTTGTAGTAATATGTAACACTGTACATCTTTAGTGTTACAGTTTACCACTCTTTACTACTCTAAAGTGTTACACTTTACTACTAGACTTTATACTGTAATGTTACACTTTACTACTACACTTAATACTGTAAAGTTACACTTTACTACAACACTTTATACTGTAATGTTACACTTTACTACTAAACTTAATACGGTAAAGTTACACTTTACTACAACACTTTATACTGTAAAGCTACACTTTACTACAACACTTTATACTGTAATGTTACACTTTACTACAACACTTTATACTGTGAAGTGTTGCATATCGGAGCATCAGGATTCGTTGGAATGACGTTAATTATGTAAACACTTGAAGAGGTGTGGTACTTTATAGAGAGTGCGTTACTTTGTCGTCTCCGGTGACGTGTCTGGTGTTAAAGAGGTACACATGTCCGTTGCTCACATGTAAGCATTAACGGTAACGCTTCGCCAGTCACCATTAAAATTTGAAAAAAAATTAATCTATGTTTCGTACATTTTTTAACAATTGCGATGTTTGTCAAGCAGAGGGCACTGTGAGCTTGTGCTACATTGCTAGCCGGTTTGGAGCATTCAGCTCCAGTAGCTGAAAATAGCCAAAATTCTAACTAGGCAGTAACTTCCTGTTGAAAACTGATTGTTGACTGCAGGAAAAACAAATACTAGAGCTTCCATCATTGTTGCTGCAGAGGGAAGACTGATTAGCCATCAAAGATCGGCAGCCTTTGGTGTACAAGTTGTCCTCCAAAGACCTCCAATAAAAACGCTCCGTAGCCTCATGTGTATTTTCCCTCTGGTGTGAAATCTGGCACTTGATGACTAACACCAAAAACGGCGTCTCTTTGAAGCGTCTGCCTTTGACTGATGGTGCACACGCCGGCTCCTCTTCCTCCCTCTGATGCCATTTACCCGAATCTAATAATGACCTTTGCGTCCGCGGGAGAGCGCGGCCTTCACGCTGCATGATGATCCGCTGAGCCCTGAGCTGCCGTGGAAACCTACAACATGTCAGGTAGCCATGGCAACTGGCGAGGAGGGGACAGAACCCATGGCGACAGACACTTATCTTCCCACTCGTGTGGTGAGAGTGGTGCATGACCTTCATCCCTGAAATTCTCAGATTCTCATGTTTGCTTCTCGATGTTTCAAACCAAACCAGATGAACGAGGCGGCGGCAGAGCTGTTATAACACCACAGCCTCCGTGGGGGTGGGGAGGTGGGTCCACTCCTGCTCCGTAACATGATCCCCCCCTCTAGACAGTAAAGACATGGGAGCAGATGTGATGAAATTAAACTTTATTGATAACTGCAGCAGCAAACAGTGACAAGACACGTTAGAGAAACCTGGAAATAAAAGGCAAAAGAGAGAAAACTGGGCGGGTGTCTTTAAAGGTGAGGGGACTTAAATTTTTCATGCTTGTTTGTGACCCCCACCGAAAACTCCCAAAAAAACGTGCAGGCAAACATCAGGCTCTGCAGATTCTAGCACCATTGATCGGATCTGATCCTGGAACACTGGCTGAAGCTGCGGCTTCCCTCCCCGCATGATCGCTAACATCACATCTAACGACACACATCACCTCTACTGCAGATGCTCGGGTGCTAAAGTGTGCAACAGAAACATGAATCAAGAGAAACTTACTGTAAAAGTCATATTATATCGCATAAACCTGCAACAAACCACAACATAAAAAAAGTGCTTTTCCGCATGCTAACTCACCAGGTTTGACCAAGGCGAGCGGAAATGCTAGCTAACCAGGAAGCTAACGCCGGCTTCCGTTAGCATGATGAAGGCAGCTGTTGCCTGATCTGTTTTTACAAAACAGTTTGAAAAAACATTTGTGCAAACGATGATTTATGAAGAGAATGGGACGACTTCCAAGTCATTTCAATGTCGCCTATTTCAGTCGAAATGTGGGTTTCATGCTAATGTTAGCATGCTAACTCTTAATATTTTATCCACAAACAAAAGTTTACTTCTGATTTTCAACAAAGGTAAAAATCAAATAAATATTACTAATAAAACATTCATTTTTTATAGACATTCTATAAAAGTATACAGTTAGCAAAATGATTATAGATGTGGAAAACGTACAATTAGCCTGTCATCACGTGTTTCAGGCTAGCTAAAGAGCTAGTTTAGCGACCAAACTAAACCTGCAGAGGTGAGGAGACATACTATATAAAACTGCAACGCGTGAAAAATTTAAAACAAAAAAAATTAACTTTTAATTGCAAAAGTTGCAACAAATGAAAACATTTGAATACATTCAATTTAAGAACAATTTTTTCTAGGCTTTCAAAATTTATTTTTTTGTTTGTTCAGTTTGATTAGCAGCAAACGGCGGTAGCCAAAAAATAATTAAAAAATAGAACAAAAATAGCAGTCAAAAAATAATGATTATGTAATAACGAAAGACAAAAGTTTTAAGAAAAGAGCTACAAAAAAAAAGAAAAAGAAAAGGGGAAAAAAACAGTCAAAAATACAAATAAAAAACAGAAAAGAAAGATTAAAACAAACCAAAGCAGCTGGGTTTAAATCTCCGCTTTCCTTAGGTCTAATGTAGAAATTCTGCAGCCGATGGAACACAGAGGAACAAATAAAGACGATTGTTTTTTTCACGGACTGAATTCAGAGATTGTAGAAGACTGTAGAACGTTCTCTGCTTCGATGCTTTTGCATCGTGTAGCTCAGCTGACAAACTTCATCAATTCTCACCAATTATTTCACAATTTTTGGCTGTTTTACAACCAGAATATTTCAATTTTATTCATTTAGTCTTTACTTTTGCCAGGCCACAGTTGAAAGTTGAAATTTAGTCTCTTAATCTGTGTTGCCTGGATAAAAAGTGTAATTATTCCTCTTGTTTTTACCTTAAATGACCCAATCTATCTGAAAATGTTCCCACACTCTGGTCTAAAGTGATTTAAGGAAAGAGCAAGTCGTCCCATTCTCCCGTTATTTACATTTCCCTTAAAAACCTGTAAATAAAGCTCACCATGATCAATAACTGCAGCTTCTCTTCTTCGTGTCCAGTGCCCTTTTTTTTTTAATAAATGATTGATTTCTTTCAAGTTCATGTTCCACGTTTGTGTGAAAGTAACAGAGTTTTTAATTTTTTTCCTCTAAATTCACAGAAAAAACATGCAAAAATGCACAAGTCCTCTAGTTTAAGTCTTATACTATGATTAAATACATATTAATAACATGTTAGTTAATCCACGCCTTTGACGTGGATTAGGTGCGTTCAACACAGAGATGTTAGATGGCATAATCTGGTTAATCTGGACCAATGGAACCCACGTTTCAGATTCTCCCTCAGTGGTACAAAAATGGCTTAAAGTGGTTCCAGTTTTTGTCAGGAAAACTACATTGTAGTGCAACTTTAACACACTTGAGCCTCCTATAGGAGCTCTGTGTCGTCATGTAAACACAAATACATTGTTTAGTAATACACAACACAAATGTCATCCAAAAAAAACCTTAAGTTATGAAGAAGCAGCTGATGATTGAAGAGAGAAGTGAAACTAAAGTAACATCAAGAGCAACTCTCAAGTTCACATTTGACTAAATAAATTCATGACTTTTAATTTAAAGTCGTTTTCAGACTTTGATCGAGTGTTAACGAAGACCAAATCCCTTAAAGTGAGTCGTCCCACAGATAATTGTGTTTTTACACATCAGGTGTTTCCTTCAGTGGGCGGGGCTTCCCTGTGGGCGGGGCTTCCCTGCTGGATGCAAACATAAAGGTTGGCCGCTCTCTGTGCTGACATAAGCTAGCATGAGCTCTTTGAAGCTCCACAGTAAAATGTATTTTAGTAAGAATAGGATAACTAACAAACAGGAGCAGAGGAATGTATGACCAAATATGGTCTGTTTCCTGTTGACGTCAGCAGTGAACTGATGTCAGTAAATGTTATTTAACTTCCTCTTCAGGTAGTTTTATTCTGCATTTGTCATTTCTGTTGAGGTTTATTTGAACAGCTCAGGCAGCAGCATTTACTAAACGCGTTATTTTTTCAAGTTTAGCGAGACTTTAACCTAAAGAAGAAAGCTTTTATGAACATTTAAAGGTGTTTGTTCCAGATTCTGTGAATTTGATCCTCATTGAGTACAAAAAGAATCAAATTGTTTGGTTTTTAAATAACTTATTGAATCAAATCCTTTTTTCTGTTGCATTATACAAATACATTCTTTACAAATCAAATCATTTGATTTCTTTTGATTCTTTTATCACATTCATTTCACAAACTAAGCTAAGATTTTAATTCAAAACATGCATAAGGCTCTTTAAAAGTCTTCATGAGTCTTCATGTTGACTTGGATTCAATGGTTGAATATTAACCTTCCTCAGAAATGAATTAAAGTAATTACAGTGGAAATAAAATGTAGGTTTTTCTGCAAACATGAACCTGAGAGGTGCTCTTATTTTGAAAAGGCTCTGATAGAAGCTAGAGGTTTCTAGCATCAGTTTCTGAACTGATGTTGAAGCGCTGGAGAGTCTTCAGTCAGAAACTGTGAGCCTCTTCCTCCGATGAGGCTGAAAGATGAAGCTTCTGAGGGGAGGTGCAGGCTCCGCCCCCTCCTCCAGGAGGACCTCTCCTTCTGAAGGAGGTTCTAAAGTCACTGACCGCCTTTGGCCCAAACTGTCCTCCCTGTGAAGCTTTTCGGTCTTTTCTCAGTGCCGGACGAAGGAAAGGCGGAAAACGTGTGGTCAGAGATGTGGGTGGAGCTAAAGCAGACGGCAGGGAGAGCGTAGGAAACGGTGAATGACGAGAAAAAGCTCCTTTTGGAGCAGATGACCTCTAGATGACCTGCAGACGACCTCTAAAAAGACCTGCAGACGACCTGTAGAAGACCTGCAGACGTCCTCTAGATGACCTGCAGATGACTTCTAGATGACCGGTGATGACCTGCAGACGACCTCTAGAAGACCTGCAGACGACCTCTAAAAAGACCTGCAGACGACCTGTAGATGACCTGCAGACGTCCTCTAGATGACCTGCAGATGACTTCTAGATGACCGGTGATGACCTGCAGACGACCTCTAGAAGACCTGCAGACGACCTCTAAAAAGACCTGCAGACGACCTGTAGATGACCTGCAGACGTCCTCTAGATGACCTGCAGATGACTTCTAGATGACCGGTGATGACCTGCAGACGACCTCTAGAAGACCTGCAGACGACCTCTAAAAAGACCTGCAGACGACCTGTAGATGACCTGCAGACGTCCTCTAGATGACCTGCAGATGACTTCTAGATGACCGGTGATGACCTGCAGACGACCTCTAGAAGACCTGCAGACGACCTGTAGATGACCTGCAGACGTCCTCTAGAAGACCACTGATGACCTGCAGATGACCTCTAGATGACCTGCAGATGACCTGCAGCTCATTGCAGCAGACCTGCTGGTCTTTGACCTTCTCAGAGCTTTTTGGCAGCAGATCAAGCCCTTCCATCGCTCTCACTGTCCCGAGGATGGATGGAGAGGAAGAGGAGCAGCATTCATGACGAAGCTGTCAGGCCGAGGTAACTGAGGAAGGAGTGTTTGCTGGAGAACGAGGAGGAGGAGGATGAAGGAGAGCGAGCTTTCAGGGAGATGAGGGTGGTGATGGGGAGGAGAGGAGATAAATCCCTCCATCCTGTGCGGTCAGAGAGCGCCGGCTGCAGAGGAGAGGAAGAGGAGGAGGCAGTGTGTGCGCCGGACGGCGTGTGCAGCCGCTGCACGTGTTTGTTGGAGCGCTGGCTGTCTGCGTGTGCGTAGGAGCGGTGAGTGTGCACGTCGCCGGGCGCGTCGGCGGCGTTCCCGTGCATGCCATGCTTCACCTTGCAGTGCAGCCGCAGACTGTCCCGCCGCTTGGCGCTGTAGGGGCACAGCTGGCAGGTGAAGGGGCGCTCCCCCGTGTGCACGCGCACATGCTCCACCAGCTTGTTGGCTGTCCGTGTCAGGTGACCGCAGCGGTCGCACCGGTACTGGTTGCCTTGACGATGACCCTGGAAGTGAACCTGCAGCTCCTGTTGCCCTGGAAACGACCTCTGGCAGATGCGGCAGCAATGTTCTGAGCTGGTCTTTTCCGCCTGGGTTGCCACGGTAACTGCCAGGGCACTGCTGGAGGGGGCGGGAAGGGCAACACCGGATCTGAGAGGGGAGGGGAGGGGACACGCCGACCAGGACACGGAACAGTGACTTTAGGGGAGGGGCTACTGCTGTTTGAGCTTTACTACACACACATGTACACACAACAAACACACATGCACACACACACACACCTGCACAATGACACACACACAACACACACAAATACTCATCCACATACAACAGTTTTGCAAAAAAAAAAACACACATATACAAGAGACAAACACCTCAACATACACACATGCCCACACAACACGCACACATGACACAAGCTCTTAAACCCACACACGCCCTATATGCAGACGCACACCCCCCCCTGCACAATTACACAACCACACGCACTCATACACAAGTACACAAGTCACACGGATATGCACCCAACATGAATGTGCACGCGCACACACATTCACAGACCAACACATGTACATTCACACACACACAGTAACACACACAACATACATGCACATTTACACACATGTTCTACACATGAACACACAAACACTTGTTGAAGCCATATCTCTGTACAGTGGCCATCTTTAGGGGTGGAGTCAAACACCAAGCTCCGCCCCTGGACTCCACTTTAAAATTAGAGTTACAGCCGACTGAAGTTAAACTGAGACACATTTGAAGATGATGAGAAATCTAATCTGATTTTTGAGAAACTCTGGATAATCAGATTATCAGACTGATAATCTGATTATCAGACTGATAATCAGATTATCAGACTGATAATCAGATTGCCAGTTTTTTTATTTATTCAGATTCACTTACAACTTTTGTTGCACAGAAGAACAAAGAATAGTATTTAAAAAATTACTTAAAACATTAATTAATTAAAACGTCTCTTTGAAATTTAAGATAACTTGACAGAAATAACATTTTTTGGGGAAAAGGGAGAAGTTTCTTCAGAGATCCTGGATCCAATTAAATCTGTTCCTGATGCCCTCAGAGTTTGGTACATTTTCCTACTTTTCAATCAGACTCAAATCAAATCAAACTTTCATAAATAGATTCATTTAGGCTCCATGAACTAACAAAGTGTTTGTTTTTTATTGTGTTTAGAATCGGTGACAGGACAGAAAACGGGTTTCCTGAACTCACCGGGCGTCTCCTCCGTCTCCCTGTCGGTGCGTTTCCATGTGACCCCTCATCTCTGCCTCCTGATTGGTGGAGTGGCCGCAGACGCAGCAGTGGAGCGAGAAGCAGCTCTGCTCCCACTGGCGATGCTCTGTCATGTGACTCTGGAAAAGGGCGTGGTCCTCGGTTTCAAAGCCACACATGTGACACCTGAAGGAGACGGACAGGAGACGTGAAGACCCCCCCCTCCGACCAGACAAACGGGGGTAACCATAGTAACGGGAACACTAGTCTAAGTAACGATTCGTATTAGGACAGAATGTTAGCAAAGTGTATCGATATTGTAGCCGGTTCCTCCGCAGGTGCGTGCCACGACGGCAGAAACAAGAGCGAAGACAATAGAAAGGTTCAAGCCCTTTTATTTTTATATTGTCAAACCAAAGCAGCGGCACTGCAACCAAAAGATGATGACATACAATAATGTGATATACACAAAGAAAGAAACAGGTGAAACATTAAACACACTAAATATATGAATGTGAGAACAAACACATACCAGAAACAGCAACTCCACGACACGACACACCGCAAAACCGGAAACGGCCAAGTGTTACATCCCACACACACACCTGTTCTCCTTATATATTGCATCACGCCCCCGAACCAAATCCCCATTGGTCACAATATTTTATTTGACACAGAGAAATTACCCAGAATTCAAAAAAATGCTCTACATTCTACTGACGGCCAGTAACCAATAACCAAACAACAACCAAACAATAACCAGAAATTGGCTTCAACCGGAACAACCGACTGGTTTGACGTTGTACAAAGAATTTATTCAATGGCAAGAATTTCTCTCTCACTAGAAATACAACTGTATTTTTTATACGCAACTCGGCCTAAATGGACAGAATATATAAAGTCTATAAGATCCATAAGATCTATAAGGTTACGTGAAGTGTCACAGAAATTGTGTCATACCATTTATGCTCTCTCACATGTTCGCTCTATTTTTATATAAAACTGAAAAAGCAAGAACATTGTAGTCTAGCATTTATCATGTGCTATTTGTCTCTTTTCTCTATTTATATGCATCTTCATCAAACTTCATCTGATTGCATTTGAGACTCCAGTTTTATTCAACAAACCCCCTAATATTCTGAGATTTCTTAGCGTTCATTTATTCCTGTCATGTTCCATCAACAGTCTCTCAGTTAGAAAGGGTCAAAAATAGAAAAATGAAGAAGTTACCTGAAGAAGTAAGAGCAGCCCGTGGTTGGATCTCTGCTGGGCCTCGGCCGCGTCTCTGTGGGGGATAAAAAGATGTTTAGAAATCAGCCAAGTGACTCGTGAAACAGGTCTGTTAATGAGGAGTCCCTCTGGAGGTTACTACGGTTTAACTCCTACCAGACTGCAGGCTGTGCCATTGCCCTTCACTACCTCCTTTGTTATGGAGCCAGAGGGCAGCCTGAACTCAGAACACTGACACAAGCCGACGCAGCGTAACGTGGTCCCTAAAAACGAATCTATCTGTGAGGGAAACTGGGTTGTCTGGGTCCGTGGGGGGTCGTTGAGACAAGTGGCCACACCTAAGGGGAGCGCAGGTGTGTTGTGCTGTTTACTTACGTGTCGTACGACCACCTCAAAGGAGGTCATGAAAATGGAACGTACCATTGTAGTGTATTGTCAAGTATTCATAAAGGTAATGGAGGTCACACTCTGATTGTGATCGTCAGTGAGGTACACTGGCTGTGCACTGGCTCCTTACTGACCGCACATAAATGCTGCATGCACAGAGTGTGGACGTGATGCGCAAGTGTCCTTAGGACATCCACACAAACTACACACTGATTGAGTCATTTTCTCCTTGCTGTTTGAACAAAAATGCACCACTGTTTTCTGCGCCTGAGCCTTTTGGTTTTCTGGTCCATCTTGACGTCATGGACATCTTATTCAGCTGACTCTACAGCATGCGCCTCACTCTTCCAGGTAACCAGACATCCTCTGGGTTTCTTCATAGTTCCTATCTGCCTGTGAGACCTGAAGTCTCCTGTAACTGTCCTAAAAATCCAATATGCTGCTTTGTTTTGGTTCAGTCAAGGGTTTTCTTTCCTCTCTGTACCTTCTACGCTCATTGGTCCAATGTTACTGCCACTTAGATCTCTTAGGTGTGTATTCTCATGATACATATATGAATAAATGTCTCACTCAATCCAATCACAGAACTTTATGTCATATATATAAAAACGGGGGTGGATAGCTGATCAGCACCCACTGTAGCATAAATCTGGCTGATGGGTTCAGGTCCAAACAGAATACAGGTACATAATCCAGTATCTCATTGGTATATACCAGAGATGTCCCACGCCAGGCCTCAAGGCCTTCAGTCCTGCTTCTTTTTCAGTTTTTCCTGCCCCCAATAGAAAGCTGCGGTACCAGGGGTGTTAGGAAAAGAAGCAGGAAAGTTTCCTCCAAGGCCTGGACGTCTGTTATGGTGTCTACCATCCTTGATGGTAAATGATATCTTCTATTCAGGTCTTTAAAAGTTAAGAAGTCTTCAATGTTGATGCACATCTATGAACATTCATTCCATTCTTCCTGTGTGTTTTAGTGAGATTTTCTTTTATCCAGTCCGGCTGATGCAGAACCCTTATGGTCGTCAACAGGTGGCAGACACATGAGGGTCCTTCCACAGGCTGACCATCTTCTCTGCAGTAATCCGTGCTGCATCTTGGAGGGCATTTTCCATCATCCAATAGCCGGGAATTCTTGCTTGAACAAGCTTTTTGAATTTTAGCCATCATGGCGGCTGTGGTTGGCTCTTAGAATAACCGTCCATAGCACCAATTAGTTTATGGTGTCTACCACAAGCTTCTCCAATGCTATCCAGCTCCTGCCTTATTACAAAACCAGCGTGAGAAGAACCCTTTAAATGATCTGGTGGAGAACATCCTGTTCCTACTACGTCTGGGAACTGCATTCCTTTTGCACCGCATGCTTGTGTAACTCTAAACTTCTTTTTCAGGTCTCTATACGAGACTTAATGAGTGGGCTACAAACCCAAATCCCAACCTGAGTAACCTTCAGTGACCATCTGCTTCCCATCTGACCTGTAGGAGGCGTTAGATCCCATCAGGCCGTCGGTCCGTCCAGGCTGACAGTCAGTCATTTTTAATGACTGCACGTTACGGGGCAGCCAAGCACACTGACGATCCGCGTCACACGGTGACTCAATATGTGATGATAAGAAAACAGCCCTAGGAGACGACTATCAATATTCAAAAATCTACACCCCCTCAAAGAAAACAGGAGCAGCTGCACGGTCAGGCTCACCCATTCTGTGTTGAATCCAAACACGCTGGCGATCATGTGCTCGACTGTGACATCTGTACTCGTTACGCTCCAAACTTTATTGTTATTGCACACTAACGCCTGTCGCCATCGTATCTCTTTATCAAGAAAACATTATGAACCTGTTCCTGTAAATTAAAGGAGAAAACATCCGGAAAGAGACACACAAAAACCATAAAAACAGGGTGTTTTTTTACACACCAGGCGCCATCCATAAAGGAGAAATGGGTGAGGACAATCCTTGGATGATAAAATAGAAAAACAAATACCGGTATCTGGAATTATTGAGAAGAATATACGAATTCTGCTGCCCGATTTGTTTCTACTCAGACACAAATGCAGTGACGTCTCCCAGACATGGACAAGACGTCAAAGGCAATCCGTGAAAAGGCAGGGTACACGGTGTACAGATGACCAACAAACATCATTAATTAAACATGTTCCCCAGTTCTGCTAAAATCCCAGGAGTCTCACACACAAAGATAAGGTCAGTTCCTATAGATGTCACCAATAATGCATTAGGAGTCAAGAGACACAACTGTGCCACAAAACAACTGCAGCTACAGCAGGTAACATGGCTGTAGACCCCATGAACAGAGAGTGAAGGGCTGCTCTGATCTGGACGTCCAATAGATCCACACACAAACAAAGAAAAACACTTTGAACTCCATTTCCTAACCCGACTCGTAGAGGATTGTGTTAGTCAAAGCGAAACACTGATTAGCACAATTAAAATCTCACAGCTGCAATATGAGTGATTAGAAGACGCACAATTTAGTATGACAGAAAGGTGGCTGATAACTGGCGTGACTTTTGGAATAGTACAGTTTTTATCCAACATCCCATTTTTAATCTCAATGTTTCCTTAGAACAGATTAGTTGCCCCTCTTCTTCAGTGCATGTGCTTCCAATGGTGCACTGCCGAAAATGTTAACTCCTAGTTTATAAACATAGCTGCTTCTGTCATCCATAGATCAATCATTTTTGTAGATTCTATAACTACGCCCGGCGCCACAAATCAGAAAAAAAAAAATCTGCTATGTGAAACTTGCTCTTTCTATAGAAGGTCCAAGTAGTTGAAACACATTAAATTGTAATTTTGTATCAACATGTTGGTTCAGAAATTTCTACAGGCCAACTGATCAAAAGTTAGAAACTATCAACACTTCCTCCATTAGATACACAAGAACACTTTATAAGGTAAAGAATCATTCTCATTGCACTGAGATTAGACAGATTATACAATAATTAGATCTGTGATAATCCAACAATGAGATATCAGATAATCTAATAATGAAACATCAGATAATCCAATAATGAGATATCTAATAATGAGATCTATGATAATCCAATAATGAAATATCACATAATCTAATAATGATACATCAGATAATCCAATAATGATATATCAGATAATCCAATAACGAGAAATCAGACAATTCAATAAAGTGATATCAGATAATCCAACAATGAGATATAAAATAATCCAACAATGAGATATAAAATAATCCAACAATGAGATATAAAATAATCCAATAATGAGGTATAAAATAATCCAATAATAAGACAGCAGATAAACTAATAATGAGATCTATGATAATCCAATAATGAGATATCAGATAATGCAATAATGACATATCAGATAATCCAATAATGAGATATCAGATAATCCAATAATGAGAAATCAGATAATCTAATATTGAGATCTATAATAATCCAATAATGATATATCAGTTAATCCAATAATGAGATCCATGATAACCCAATGAGATATACATTAATCCCATAATGACACATCAGATAATCCCATAATGAGATCTATAATTATCTAATAGTAAGATCTATGATAATCCAATAATGAGATCTATGATAATCCCAATCTTTAGATATCAGTTAATCCAATAATGAGAAATCAGATATTCTAATATTTACATCTATGATAATCCAATAATGAGATTTTAATCAATCCAATAGTGAAATCTATGATAATCCGATGAGATAAATAGAAATCCAATAATGAGATCTATGATAATTGGATGAGATATAAAATAATCCAATAATGTGACATCAGATAATCTAAAAATGAGATGTAAAATAATCCAATAATTAGATATATGATAATCAAATAATGAGATTTATGATAATCCAATAATGAGATCTACAATGATCAAATAATGAAATCTATGATAATCCAATAATGAGATATCGGATAATCCAATAATGAGAAATCAGATAATTTAATATTAAGATCTATGATAATCCAATAATGAGATCTATGATAATCCCATAATTTTATATCAGTTTATCCAATAATGATACATCAGATAATTTAATAATGATATCTATGATAATCCAATAATGAGATCTATGATAATCCCAATCTTGAGATATCAGTTAATCCAATAATGAGATATCAGATAATCCAATGATGAGAAATCAAATAATTTAATGTTGACATCTATGATAATCCAACAATGAGATTTTAATTAATCCAATAGTGATATCTATGATAATTAGATGAGATATAAAGAAATACAATAATGAGACATTAGATAATCCAATAATGACATATATAATAATCTAATAATGAGATCTATTATAATCTGATGAGATATAAAATAATCGAATAATGTGACATCAGACAATCTAAAAATGAGATCTATAATAATAAAATAATGAGATCTATAATAATAAAATAATGAGAACTATGATAATCCAATAATGAGACATCAGATAATCCAAAAATGAGATCTATGATAATCCGATGAGACATAAAACAATCCAATAATGAGAAATCAGATAATCCAATAATGAGATCTATAACAATTCAAGAATGAGATGTCGAATAATGCCATATTGAGATTTCAGATTTTCTAATAGAGTTATAAGATTTTCAAAATAGATAATAAATATCAGTTTATCCAACAATGGAACATAAGGATATCAGATAACGAGCATCAGATAATCCGAGAATGGTTTATCAGATGAGAAAAACTAGATTTGAGATTGTGCGTAGTAGGCCTGCACAATATACCGCAAATTTATCGTTATCGCGACATTAAGCTGTGCAATATGCATACCGCAAAAGACGGCGAAAATCGCAATAAATGGTTACCTTAAATGTGCTAAAACAATCTCATGGCAGCTTGAAATATTGAACAAATGAAATAAATTCCTTTATGCATTTAACCAATCGGAAGGACCCGTTTACGTTGTTGATCAATCAGATGAGCCCTTTTATGTTTGATGTTTGCCTCCTACGTTGACCAGGGTCATTTGGAGTATAATTTTTAAACTGTTGCAGTCAAATGGAAATGATGTTTTTGGTTGTTTTGCTGTTTGTTTATATACCGCGAATTATATCGTTATTGCAATATTAATCACCAATATCGCATATCACGAGTTTTCCTCATATCGTGCAGCCCTAGTGCGTAGTAAAATACAAGTAAGATATGTCAGATAGATACTACCCTAGCATGTTCCATGTCAGATTGATACATTTAGTAGTTTTACATTTGAATTTGTGTAAATAAAAGTCAGGGAGCTGCCAGTAAACCTCAGTTTTAGTGGTTAAGGGGGACAAAGATGTTTACAAAACAATCGCTTTGGCTCAGGTATAATTTACATCCTCTGTACGGTTAGTAAATACATATACTGTAGGATTTGAGTTGAGATATACTGGTCAAATAAAATGTAGGTTATTTTTAATCATCATTACAGATACTTTTTCTTTTAAAAGTAGAAACTGATACATTACACCATAACAAATTTCTGATTCCTATTTGTTTCCCTTAATTTAACTCCTAAAACAATGGTATCTTCCAGATTCTGAGTGAATATGCTTCATCCTGGTTTCTCGTGACTGAAAAGAGAGCAAGCAGAGAAGTATCCTCAGACACCAAGACTGGACAGTCCTGGACCAGTTCCAGACTGTGGAACCCAAAGGTGAAACATCAAAACCATCTGTATAATTGTACCCCTTAAAGGTTCCTCGGTTGTCTACAAGACTGTTGCTTTGACACCATGAAACCATCAGGAACTGAGGTGTGTTCGCCCATTTCTCTGGTAGAAAGCTGTTGGTAAATGTGCGGTGAAACGCATAAGTGTGCAGTCACACCACTGTGTTCACAAAGACGGAGAATGCAGGAGTGAGTGCAGCCTTTTACCAGGTGGAGTGTCCTTGGAGGTCAAAGGTATGAGAGGGTGGAAGTGCTCCATGGTCACCTTCAGAGCGGCACTGCGGCGAGGGAGACAAAGGCATAGCGTCATCAACCAGCCGAGCGGTAAAAGTCCACAGGAGACAGGAAGGCGGCTTCTACCTGTTTCTAGTAGGCGGAGTCATCCTCCCCACCTGCTGGCTGCTGGACTTACCAACTCTCTCTGAGGAAGAACAACATCTAGTCATTCCAATGAAATCGCATAAAAGAGACCAAAAAGCAAACATCAAAATAAAAAACGATAACTAGTAAAGTTGTTGATTTGATCTGTCGCAGGATAATTACTAAAGTGCACTGCCCACTTTATTAGGAACATTTAAAGCCAGTCAATGCAGCAGCTGGACCGTAAATTCCACTTTACGATCTTTGAATATCTGGAGGCTTCAGCTCCGCATCATCAAAACAGAAGAAACTTCCGGATTTCTTTACGACTGTAGAGAAACTGAAGGGACTCAAACCTTCAGAAAATGTACTGATTAGTGTGTCGACAAAAAAACTGAACAGGGAAAAATATCAACACGTGCTAAACTTACAGCCAAAAGTTATCAGACAAAGAATTCTAACAGACGTAGAGAGGCGTTTCAGAATTTTGGTTTAATTGTAAAAACAGAAAATTGTTTGCAACAGAAAATCCAGAAATTCCAGGAAATGCGGGATTTGATATGGTGCTGATAAATTCTAAAGATGCTTAAATGAAACTGAATGAAATAAAAGTTTTATGTTAAATGAGCCAATTAGCTCCAGAAGGTTAATAAAAAGTGGACTAAGTCACTCTGAAAAGGTCATCTAAATCACAGAATATACACTAAACCTTTAAATATCTGTAGAAATGGAACAAACTTCAAATCCTTGGTCACATCCGGTTGTCTGCATGTGGACCTGTTCAGGTATTCAGACCGTAGATCGCTCTGTGAGCCCGTAGAAATGCAGACACACATTTTCTCTACGGGCATGCTGCGAGCGACAGGCCAGGGTGAACACGTTTACAACACATAGGGAAGGATATGTAAAGGGGACGTAGATGAGACGCAGGCGTGCATAGGTCATTTTTTCTACCAACCCAAACCCTACGCACCGCGCAGGGAGCCGTTTAGTGCTGTTCAAGTGACAGGTTTGTGTGGGCCTCCCACGGGCGTCTTACAGGAGTCCTACAGGAGTCCTAGGGGCGGCCACAATTAAATTGAGTTCATCCAATGAGTTATTTTTTTGAGTGTAGCCTTACGAATACTTCACGATACACGACAACGGCAGGTCTTCATGATGTCCTTTAAGGTGGTTGTACAAGCCTAAGGGGAACTGGAAGACACACCTGCCCTTAAAGTCCCACTCAGATGGTCTTTCCATTCATTTTCTAAGCATTTCCAGTAGTTTCTTAATTCTGATGATGCCGTTTTTAGCCAAAACAAACAAACCTGTGTCGTTTTCTAGAACATAGTTTCTGCAGAAACTTGATTAGAAATTCACCTCTGAGTTGTGGGCGGGACCATTGGAGCGGAATAAGCTTGATAATGACATAAAAAAGCCTTCCCAATCATCGCTGTCCTGCTAGTTACTGCACTAAATCAGATCATAGGAGCTCAAGAAAACAATCAATGGCTGCTCCTTTGGGGGCAAAAACAAAACCAGAAACCACCTCTCTAACCGTGATGCATTTGCTGTAACTCATTTCAAACGTTTATGCTACACTCACGCGCGATGGAGAGGCAGCAGAACCTTATGCCGACATCCGATTTTTTGGAGAACCTTGGCGTGGTCATGACTGTAGACGGCGGCAGTCAGGTGTCAGTCAGTTAGACGGGAATGACGCCTTTAGGAAACCAAGCGGCCCCAGCAGCTCTGATTGGACGATGTGTAAATGTCTCCAGACGGCGGTTGTCCATATCAAGCGCCACCAGTCGCCCCTACCAATTTACATGCAAGACCCATGGTGGCCGCGATCGCCAGATTGACGTCCAGTCATCGCCGGGCTCCCGGCCCATGCCTACAGCCCTCATCGAGTTCCTGCACCACGGGTCCCGCATGCTTTTCAACAATCAGACGGTGGCAGTAGGACAGCAGTCTGAAGTCGGCCAATCATCAGACAATTTTGGAGACCTTGGTGACCTTTCCATCAGTCAATGATGGCGCTGCTGCCTTCCTGCCACCCGCCTGTCACTGGACCGCCACTGCGTGACCTCCTAATGTGCCCGGGCGGCCTAAAGTCTCAGCGGCTGGCGTGTTAAAATGCAACTACAGCCACCTGCAGAATTTGCTAAAAAGCTTGCATTGAAGTCACAGTGTAGAGGCATTCTGGGATATGTGGCCATAATTTTACCCATGAGATATTTTCCAACTTTTTCCTGATTTCTCTGTTTTGGGTAGCTGCTTTCCTGATAATCTGATCATTGGTGACCTTTAGGTCACTTCTTGGATGTTTTGTGGACTTGGGACAGTCCACTAAACATTCACACTGAAGTGAACGGGGACCTTCCTCTTCATGCAGACTAGATTCACTTGTTTAATCCAAAGTGAACTTGTCCTCAGAAAGGAGTCCTAGAGCTGCTCAAAGCTGTGACCGTAGCGACCAGAAGACCGGAGGGGGTACTGACCTGAGAGCTGGTGCAGCAGGGTGGAGGCCAGGTTCACCGACATGTCTTGCCACAGGACGGTTCGGAGGCATTGGTCCTCCATCTTTGCCCCAAAGAGAAGCTGCTCGTCCGTTGGCGCCACAGAGAAAAGCTGGGCGGCCATCTTGGCTCCATGCAGAAACTTGTTGCCGGTCTTTGGACCTGATACAGGCCTCTCTGCAACTGTTGCTTTGACAGAAAGCTGCTCCTCCATGCTGGCTCCAGACGGAAGGTGGGACTCCATTCTGGCTCCAAAGACGCTACAATCCTCCACTTTCATTCGTACATGACTCTTGTTGGCCTTGGAGACATCGAGCTGGGACTTTGAACCCGTCTGGAAGCTTCCACCACAGAGCCTGTCCTCCGTCTGCAGTCCGAGGAGGTACTGACCTGACATTCTAGATCCAAGGAGGCACTGATCAGCCGGTCCGTTTCCAGGGAGACCGTCCTCCTCGGTTTTAACGGTGAAGAGATGCTGGCATTCCGTCCTTAACGTGGAATCAGGAATGTCCTCTTTAATCTGTTGGTTTTCAGGCATGGTGTCGATCTCCATGGGCTCCTCTTCCTCTTTGACCCGTAACACATGGCTGCTGACGTCCTGCCGCTCTGCAGGATTTAGAAGAAAAGAACTTTTATTGGCAATAAACATCTCAGAAGAAAGATAAACAAGCTTTTGTAAAAGATTTAATCGGTTTTCAAAATGAGCTTTTATTAAGCCGACTGATGGGGAACCCTGAGACGGGCTTCAGTAAACCCTTTAGCGACCCTTATTTTGAAAGAGCTGGTAGCAGGAAATGGAGGTTCTGTACCTGCCAACTTCCTGAGCAGATCCGACGCCAGCGTGTCGGCTGCCGTGCTGCTGTCAGGAGTATGGGTGAGGGACGGCGGTTCCGGACTGGCGCCGGGCCCGTCCGGGGAGAGGGCCACGCCCGGCTCTTCCTGCTGCCCCGGATCATCGCCGCTTCCAGGAAACACGCACGTTTTCTGGGTGGCTTCTGGAAGAAGAAAAGATCATCTATGGCCATCGTTCCTCTCCTGATAGTTTGGTTCTTTTTTGGGAAAACACAATCTCTTCTGGCTCTAACATGGAGACGTCTGTGTGTTAAGAAAAATGGCGACTGCTTTAGCCTTTCTTTGGTTGGAACTGGACATAAACCGTCTTGTGTCCAGTTCTCCCATAGGTCAAGGGTCAAACCATTTGACCCAATCTTTGGGCCTCACTGATGAAGTACTGTAGATGTACTACTTTTTTAGTTTTTATCGTTACCTGTTGAAACTACGAGTGTTTTCCTTCACTTCCCTACAGACACTGTTTTAGTTAGAGGAGAGGATGATGGTTTAATCCGTCTGCATGTGGGGAAGTGAACGGTTTCTTTGGATCGGCGTGAACTTCAGTGTCGCCTTCAGAGTGTGCGAGCTACCTGACAGCCTGATGAGGAGGTCAGACGCCATCTTGGTGCTGACATCAGGGCTGAACAGAGAGGTGGCTGCTGGGAAGGGACTTGAACCGGCGGCGCATGTGCCCAGCGCGCTCTCACTCTGGGCGCGAGCGGCGTCGCCGGTGCGCGTCTTCGCGTGCGCGCCGGCGGGGTGTGAGCGGCGTTTGGCTGCATCCGAGGGAGGCTGCAGCACAGTCGACCCACGCTTCATCTTCCAGCGTGTTTGACAAAAAAACTCAGAAAGAGAGGAGGGCAGGGGAGAGGGAGGAGGAGGAAGAGGAGGAGGAGGAGGAAGGCAGTGCTGCTAAAATAAGACGAGTGTGTTTTCCAACGTATGGAAGTGGGGAGAGCATCGCAGAGACGGAGGAGAGGAGGTTGCAGAGGATCTGCTGCTGCTGCCTCTCACTGACCTGAAACACAGAGGAGGAGAGGATGGAGATGGAGGGAGGCGAAGGGACGGATGGGAGGAAGGAGAACAGAGAGCATGAAGGGCGGAAGTGGAAAGGGGAGGGAAAGAGAAAGAGGAGCATGAACAAAGTGAATCTGTGAATGAATAAATTATTGGATGCATAGGGCCCGATAATAAGGGGATAGATCACTCCGGTTATCGCCATGGTAACAGACCCCACGTGCCATCTCCCGCCCTGACCTCCACTTCCTAATAACCATCATCCAATTATGATCAATAATCATCAATAAGCACTTGGACCTGTCACCATCTGTTAGTGGTGATCACGTCCTTCCACAAAAATTCACATGAAAAACATTTATTATTTTAGTTTCTAATAAAAAAAATGTTTAGGTAAATTTAAATAAACAAAGTTACGAAAAAAAATATTTTTAAAAATTAGAAAAATAAATAATTTTAAATACAAATGAATACATATGAAGCATAAATGTGGTAAATCGTGTTTTTGTCGGTCCTCCGTTCCTCCCGACCCCGTTTTTCCCTCTCCGTCTCCAGGCGACCGTGCGCGCGCGGGCTTCCGCCGCCGCCGCATCCGCGCGGACAGCCCAGAATCCCCCGGGGGAACCGGATCCTTTACAACCCCCCGCCCCCCCGCTCACCTGCAAGGTCCCGGCGGCTCCCCGGTGCCCGCCGGTCGGTGACAGAACCCCCGGAGCCCCGCTGTTAGCTACGGTTCCCGCTGCCACATCATGGCTGAACGGCACTCCGGTAACCCCTCCACACCGACTCACCAAGTCGTTTCCCGGTGTGGGATGTCGGTGCTCCGTTCAATTTCACCCCACGCTCCCCTCCCTTTTCCGTTACCGGGAACAAGGGGGCAGGTGTCACGAACCGTTACCCCCCTCCCCTCCGCCTCCCCGCAACATGGCTGAACGGTAACCCGACCTCACGAGACCTCAGAAGTCCGTTTCACGGGTCACTGATTGTCCCCGAGCACTCCCCCCCCCCCGCGCCTCCCCGGGACAATGCCACCCCCCCTTCGCTTACCTTCCCTCCGTGACTTGCCGGTACCAAGGGGGGCAGGTGGCGCGGGTGGTGGTGCTGCAGTCCGGGGCATAGCCTATTTTTAGACTGGAGATCCGTTCCATGTCAAATTAGCCCTTTTTACCCTCCGGTGCGCGGGTCCCGTTCGGTCCCCCCCCCCCTCCTTTTTTCTTCCGCATCCGCGGCAGGACAGAAGAGGAGCGGCCGCCGCGAGGATCCGGCCGAGCCCGCGGATGACGGGTCGGTCACCGAGCAGGGCAGATGGAGGTTCCCGCCTCCTCCGTGTCTGCGTGATGCTCGAGGGCAGATGCGGATCCAGAGATCACAGAACGTTCAGTCCGGGAACCGGGAACCGTTTAAGTCACCGATTGTAAAGAAAACCGGCTTAGTGAACCATAACTTAACGGATGTGGATTTGGAAAAACCTTTGCTACGTAACTTATAAACTGTCTTAGTACTTGTTGCAACAATACTAATAATCTACTATTGAAATATATTATTTCATATTATTTTATTTTCCTACTTTTATTTGAACAGTTAGAAGTTTGTCGATAATGGAAAAAACAATCCTATTGTGCTAACAAAGGAAGCTAATTGTACAGATAACATAAACAGAAATAATATCTGCATCATCATCAGTTTGTGTCTTAATCACAAACTGTACACTGGAAAATATACAACAAAAAAAACATCTGACAAAAGCGTGGATTAGATAAGTGAAATTTATACAAGTATAAATTACATTAACCCTTTATAGTCCCACTCCCATCATCTTTTGATGTGTTATTTAAAGCGTTCCCAGTGGTCTTTTAATTTTGACGTTTTTAGCTAAAATTCAAAAACCGTCGTCATCTGCATAGTTTCTGCAAAGCAGTAGAAGTTACTCCGAAATCCACCTCTGATTCTATGTACACACGGTCATGTGATACAATGGTTCTTAAACGTGCTGTTAGCATACGGGGGACTATCGCTACCCGATACTAAGGGCTTGTCTGAATTCCCACCCTAATCCCTACAAAGTGCACTATATAGTGCACTTGCCATTTTGTAGTGCTGTCCGAATCCACAATTCTCAAATCCAGTGCCCTAGAAATATCCCAGAAGTCTTTGGCATTCAATGTTTGTGCGGTTTGTACGTAAAGCCCGAACACAGACTCATAAACTTGGGTAGCGATACGTGAATGCAAGATTTTTGAATGCGGAAGCCCAAAATGTGCATAAACAAAGTTTATGTTGACTTCTCATTGACAGTGGCCCCTTGAACGAGCATTGCTGAGGCTAGTGTGAACGTAGCATGAGTTGCGGGTGGAACCGTTAGTGTGGAGCAACCCCGCCCCCCTTCCCCTCCCCATTACTGAGAGCTCTCTATTTTCATGCTCTCCCACTACCTTACAGCGGCTGACACCTCCAACCTAACATTAGCCAGATGCCAGCTCAGACGAGGAAAACGAAGACGCACAAAACAAATTACGTTTATTGCATGAATGGAAGACGAGTTCAAAGAACATCAGCACTGGAGTTAAAGTTCAGGTGTTAAAGGGTTATGACTTACTAGCGCTGACTGTCAGAAGTTGCAATAATTTACCAACCACATATTTTAATTTCATATTTTAGCTAGCACAGTCATAGGTTTAAAAGGTTCTGCAGTTTCTTGTTATAGGTTAGCAACAAGTTTTTCTGAGTAAGCTTATAAGTATAGCACAAATTTTCACGATTTAAAGTTCTTTTGCATCAATTCAAGACCCGAAATCAGACTATAATGTTCATTCCTGCTGTTACTCAGCTGATCCATGATGTTAGCTTGCTAATTAGCAATCAAGAAGATTGAGTTGTACGAATTTCGTTTTTAAATAGCCAAAATGAAACCAGACATAAACAAATATTTGTCCACACTTTGGTGTAACTACTATATGGTAATGTGTGATCTACTGTGTGACTGAGTTATTTTTGTTGTTCCTTACTCTTTAACTGAGTCATGGTTTCAGTTTAACTTTATTCCATATTTTGTGTCACTTTTGCAGCAGCTTTTATTGTCACTGATCCATCATCCTATACGAATCCCTGTTTTCCCGGGATCTAAAGTGATTAATAAATCATTGCACATCATTTTTCATTCAGCTTTTTTGTGAAAGTGTTATAATGCTTTCGATTAAACTAAACAGTCCAAATGGAGCCTTTGGCTTCACCCAAGTCAGTAATCATCAGCCTCCTCTGGAGCCAGACAAGTTCAAACCAGAAGAAAAGGATTAAAAGCAGTTTCTGGGAGATCCTGGAGGGGAGGTGGCAACAGCTGGTGTACATCCTGTTGAGGTGCTGCAGTGGATTTAAGCTTGATGAAGATACCCCACTAGATAGAAGCTATTTCTCCCAATGTAGAAAATACAATCCTTATACAATTATACAAAAGTAGCATCATTTTATTCAAAAGTCCAGGTAGTAAGGGCCTGATGCTAAAAAGCAAGTGAGGCTAGCTTCTGTGCTTTAGCGTGTTTAAAGTAAATGCTAGCAAACACAATTGGTCCCAAATATCCCATTTGTTCCAATATCTAATTGTTAATGTGACTTTTATTTACTAGGCATTTGGTTTAAGAGAAACTCCCCCAAAAGAAAAAAAAGTAATAATATGATAAAATATTGAAAAAATTTGCTAAAGAAACCTAGCGAAGTTATGCCAGAAATAAGGGTAAGAAGATCTGATTGTGGCGTTCGTCAGTAGCTTAGTAGAAAGTACTTTTTGAATTTTTAAACTGTGTCCACAAATCATTTAAACATTTTTCATGTGAATTTTAAACATTAACTCCATGGAACTTCTATCGTAGCAGTTTGGGCTAAATCCTAGCACGACTAAAATCTACCTGTAAAAAGTGTACAAAGCAGCTCAATAGCTGGTTTATTTTTTGGCCTTTTTTTAAAACCTTAAACCGTTATATAAAATGTGAACCAAGCTGTGTGATTCATGAATTTTAGGAGAAAAACCTCCACCTCCTCTGGTTCCAGTTCCGAACATCTCCCTCCTTCAATGCTAATGTGGACCCTGCAAGCCCCGCCCCCCACACACTTCAGAGAGTCACCCATAGCTCCATGTTTGGGCTCAAATAATCCAGAAGCTTTCACACCACAAAGGGGCTTATAGACAACAGGAAAGGATCTCTGCCAACTCCAGAGGGAACTGGATTCTTTACATGATGCTCATGAGATTTCTGCTGCAAAAAGGTCAGGATGTCCACACTATGCACTAATGCTTCTTTAAAATGAAAGAAATATTCAATGTAAGGGTACCTTTAGTCAAAGTTTTGAGTGAACATTTAAATAACAAAAATGTATTTTGTTTATCAATTTTTTATTGAATGGAAATATTAAATACTCAAAATCTTTTCATGACCATAAATCAATCAAATTTCATGACCATAATAAAAACTATGTAAAGCTAATGATACTAATTTACAATTTAATTTTTATTCAATTTTTTTCTTTTACTGTTATGTTTATTATTCTGTGTTTTTAGCAAATTATTTGTTTGTTATTGATGATATTATAAGTCTAATTTGAGAGTTAATACTATTCAATAAAAATAGTTGCTTATCAATGATCTGACTTGTGTTGAAAAATTAAAATTTTGAAAATCATCCAGACAATCTTGTTTTTTTTTCATAACCTTTGATTTATGTTTGCGTCACAGGAGTCTGAATCTGGAGTTATTGTGAGTTAAGTTCAAATAGGTTAAGGTTATAAAATAGGTCTTAAATGTTACGTAAGAACACGTCCATGATTCCTTAACCTTTGGGTTTCGTTTCCACTGTAGTCAGTCAGTACATCGTTCCCTCGCTGTTTGCAGTACAACTTTCGTGGTCTGTCTTTTTCCGTGATATTTGTGTTCTGGGTCTTGATTGGCCCAGTCAATCAATCTTCATGGCAAATCTCCTGTACAGAATGTGTTCAGCTTGCCACTGTTGCATAAATCTTCGATCATGATCAGATCTTTGTTTCAATTCTATTATTCTGGACTTGTTTTTCTATGAAGGTTTGAACTTTGAGAGGTTAAACAATAGACATAAGTGTAGAAAGTATGTAGTGAGGAGTTTTACCAAAAAACGTCTGTAATTCTACTTTGTGGATTTCACCTATCACGGGTTATTTTTAGAACGTGACCCCTGTGATAAATGAGGGACCTCTATACACTTAATTTCGGAGTTTGACTGTTTCCGTCTGTGTTCAGTGATGGCGTCTCTCCTCCTCCTACCCACGCTGGCTGCTGTCATTTGCTTGCTGATCAAGCCAATAGCAAGTTTCTCACATGGTGCAAGCCACCGCTCCTGTCTGAAGATGATACCCGGACACATCCAGGCTCATCCGCTGGACCCCAAACACAGCCACGTCACCATCCACACCTCAACCTCCCTGTACTGGCCTGGACAGCTGATAACAGGTACAAACCCTTCTCATTCTAGACGACGTCAGCAGCAGTCATTGACTGTAAGTGCATTCAGAGTGTGGGGTGTTTGGTTTTGTTGGTTAAATCTTCTGCTATTACTCTCACAGAGTTATCGTGAAACGCATTTCATTTGTTTATCTACACGTCTCCTCTCAGTGACTGTAAGAAGCTCCAGAGACTTCATGGGGTTTCTCCTCCAGGCGCGCAGCGTTGGGGCTAGCATTAAGGTTGTTGGAGGGGCCTCCATCAGGTCTAAGAGTCAGGGTCCTATTCTGGTGGGTGGGTGTTGGATCCTCACTCCCCCAAGTACCCACACCCTGCACTGCATGTCGGACGGGGACACAGTCACGCATTCTGACAAACAGCTAAAGAGAAACCTCTCCTTTGTTTGGAGGGCTCCAGATGCACCAATGGGAGATGTACGCTTTCAGTACGGCTTCCCTTCTTTATCATCCACAATTAATAGTTTCAATGATCAGAGATCATAAACTTCTTGTATCTTCTGTGTTCCAGCATCACCGTGGTGCAGTCCTACTTTGTTTACTGGGCTGGCATCGAGTCTGCAGTGGTGTATGATGGGAGTCGTGTCTACTGGAGACCCTATAACATCACAGTGAGGGACGGAGAGAAGACTTTTGCTTTACAGAGAGAAAACGTGGCCGTTCTGCCAGGTAGATACAAGTCAAGTAGACGCAAACGTAGAACAGACCCTGTGGCTACGTCTGATTTCCACTGAGGTTTTCTCTTTTTTCCAACCACTTCACAGCATCTAGAGCCACAAGGGTTCCAGTTACCACAACAAACAAAACATTTAGTTTGTCTACTAGTGTCACACACTCAACAAGATCAACCAATGATACTCTGAAAACAGAGGGGAGCCTTCTAGTCTTGGAGCTGAACAGCTCTGTGGCTTTGACAAGTCATGGCGTGATTGAAAGGACAGCTTTTACCCCAACATCTGCTCACAACAAGGCAGATTCGAACGATCCAAAGAGAAACTCCCAGGAAACAAACTATGAGAAAGGTCCAAAAATGAAGGAAACAACCTTTCCTGAATCCACTGCAGCAACACTGTTAACCTTTCAGGGCTTCCACAGAGTAAGCACCTTAAGCTCCAGCGTCCACCATCCAAGAACATCAACTCAAGTTCCAAAAACTTCATGGTCATTCAGAAACCAAAACAAGACAAAAGGACTCTACGGGACAAACCCAACTGGTTCCCAGACGGCTGAAACAGAAGCAAGTTCTCATTCGTCTCAACACGGATTTCCATCATTTTTACACAAACCTCATTCTTCAGTCTCAGCTCCAACTCCGGCCAACCGCCAGCCAACCGTTAGAACTTTACATCAGCTTGAGACCAGCCCAACTGGACCCAAAAGTAGCTCAGAGAGAGCTAGTTGGCTCAAAACTAAAACAATACCGAACACCTCAACTCAACCACGGTCTAGTTTGCCAATCCAAACTCAGTCCTTCGTGACCTTTTACCCTCTAAATCCTCCAATCTTTACTCTGGACAAAGGTCTTGGGTCTCAATCGAAGGTTAAAAGCTCAGATGACCTCCATTCATCTCCCTCTTCCTTTCTACACACTTCTGTCCTTCAGTCAACAGAAACGATGCATTTACCTCCTTCTGGAAGTCCTACTCTGGTGTCCACACCTCCATCTGTCAGACAAACACTGACCATCCATTTCTCCTCTTTAAAGAGCCAACCTGAAACTGTTCCAGCTCTTTCTGCCTTACCCATTCCTTCCCCAGTCTCCTCGCTTCATTTACCTCTAACCCAGCTTCCCTCCACCTCTCCACCACCATCGTTCTACACATCTCCAACTCCTCCTTTAAGCTCTCAAAACAGTCCAGCAGCTGTAACAGTTAAATCTGCATTTACAGATCCTGTCTGCTCCTCATCTCTCAAAAGTCCCAACTCTTCCTCTCCCTCTGTTCCACCATCAGCTAGTCCCAGATCGATTACTTCCTCTGTTCCTCCACCTTCACGTTTATCCATTCCTCCATCAACATCCTCCTCCTTTAAAGAGCGTTTGTCTTTCACCTCCGTCACCCTGGCAGCTTCAGGGCTCAACCCAGCCACGTTAGGCACGATTGTTCATCCAAACCCCAAACCTTTTCCTAACCATCGACTCAATCATGGCCCCGACCTTCTGCCAGACGTTCCAATCATCAATTCCAAACCCAAGCGCCCCTCCAAACCTCAGAGCCCCGGTGAGGACGGGAAGTATCCAGACATCGTCCCGAAGCACACGGCCTGGGAGCTGGGCGTTCTGCTGGGCGGCTCGGCCGGTTTCGGTATGGTGCTGGTGCTTGCCGTAAGGTGTTTGTACCGCCAGGCCTGCGGTAGACGGACAGAGGTCACGCTGAACGACAGGGAACGAGAATACGGCCGAGGGGAGATAGGCCTGATCCAGGTCCAGGAGTGTGGGGATTTGGTAAGAGTCCGGAAAATCAGGGAGAACAGTTTTGTGTTTTTGACAGAGTACGACGTTCTTGCAACCTCTGGAAACTGAGAAAGAGGATACTCAGAACGGGTAGCAAACACTCTTTTATATCTAGTAAATACATTTCTACAGTAAACCTAGCTCAGCGTTAAATACATTTTACATTTGAAAACATACATTTTTAGATTGGTCAACTTTCTTTCTTAACATTGTGTAAAGACATTAACGTCAAACTAGTTTAGGCGCCTGAGCACTAAAACATTTTTAATGAAATTTTACTGGAAAAAAATTGACGAGTTGCTTTTAAAAATGCAACGATAATCCAGAGTGAAAAAAAAATGGATGAAAAAAGAATTCAATGTAAAGACTAACATTGTTCAACTCACCTGCCCTAAGTGCGCATTGTATGCATAACTGCCAAAATCTCTTAGATTGTGAGAAACAATTATTTTCTTCAGACGTTAATTTTCCACTGCTTTTGTTTTTTTATCAGTACATTTCATTCCTTCTGTAATGAGTTTGATGTATCTGTAATTCTGTTGTATTGTTTACAATCAATGCTGAAAATAAACAAATCAAATCCAATAAGTTAACAATTTTTAATGAATTCAAAAATCAAATTGAATCCTCCAGAAATATTCTATAATAGGTTTGAGTTGATTCCTTTTTAATGGTAGAACACATTTTAGACATATTTTGTTGTACTGTCATAATTTTAGGCTCTCTGTGGAACACAAAGACAAAACTTTATAAATAAATTTTCCTTTCTGAAAAAAATGTGACTCCGTGGCTCCACTGAGATGATTCTGAGATGGAAACCATTGTTTTTTATGTCTAATGAATCCCATCATCTGACTGATTCACTAAAATCAACCACATTTAAATCTCAGACTTCATGAGCCTCAGTCAAGAGAAACCGCAGGAATTTCAGAAATAAAAGAAAAGCGTGTATTTTACGGGTTCAACCCTAAATAACCATCGATATCATATATCATGTTTTTCTGAGACCTCCATCTCATCAGCATGGTTCAAACTTCCCCTAAAAACTCATTGGATAGAACTTAGTTCAGGTTTTCTGCCCATCATCATTCCACTAGAGGCAGTCAAAGTTCTTTTGGGGTAATTTCAAAATGGCTGCCTCCATGAAAATTCTTTGAGAGAAAAAAATTGAAAAAAAGTTTAGCTAATTTTCAAACTTTTACAGTTAGAATAACAAAGTGTAAAGGACTATTGTTTCTTTTTCTTTTAAATGACTACTTGCTATATTGAAATAATTCAAAATATGTTCTTTCATTATTTGTAATAGACCACATTAGAGCTTGTGTGGAAATAAGGTGATTTTTCCAGAACACTTAGTTTAAGATGCAAAACTTTTGACCCAATACTGTTGTAGCAAAAACGTAACAAATAACCCAACAAATCATAATTGATACCATCTATATCTTATAGAAAAACATTGCAGATTTGTTTGTGGATTTGAAATATTGGGGTCACTGGAGGTCACAAAATTGAAGTGGTCAGCACTCTTGCCTCACAGCACGAAGGCCCCTGGTTCAAGTCCTGGCTGGGGGACCTGAACCTGAACAACAATGGGGGACCTTTCTGAGTGGAGTTAGCATGTTCTCCCCATGCATGTGTCAGTTTTCTCCGGGGTCTCCGTGTTCCTCCCACCGTCCAAAAACATGCTTCATAGGTCAATTGGAAACTCTAAATTCTCTCTAAGTGAGAGTGAATGTATGTGTGATATGTGGCCCTGCGACAGACTGGCGACCTGTCCAGGGTGCCCCCATCCTGCACCCACAAGTGGCTGGGATAGGCTCCAGCAGCCGTGTGATCCCGAAAGGGAAAAAACAGAAGAAGATGAATGAATATTTAGGAGCTAAACTTGACTGCAAACATCACATTTTAGGTTTTTAGACATTTCATTAACATCTGGAAGTCCCATAAAGATGATGGACATTAAAGTTCATTATCTGAGTACTTCTGAGTGTCGCTTTGTTCCATTTGTTGTCGACACACAGCAGTGCTGTGTTTCATCGACACACAAAGCCTCACAGATACAGGCGGCGATGACAAGCATGACTTTCTCCAAACGATGTGACAGAAGAGCCATCTGCCGCCACAGAGTTCAGAAGCTGCAAACTCCTCTCCTTTGCTTTGTTCCGCGTCCAGTTTTGACAGCAAACCCAGAGCGGAAAAGACACGACAGGAGAGGAAATTCAACTACCCTCACTTCTGCAGTAAAACTATTAGAAGTTATCAAGTGATTTAAGAAAACGGTAAAGAAAATAAGGTCGATTTTGATCAATTTCCATAGATGAGAAATGTGAGAGCAGATGCTGAGTGAGTATAAGGTGAGTGGTGATGGTGAGTATAAGAATCGAGTTAGGATGTAGAAAAGGATATAAAACATCTGCACATTTGACAAAGATGAAAAACTAAAACAAATCCTTCCACATTTGTGTGAAAGACTCAGACATTTTTTTTAAATTTGAATGTTGCTGTTGCATGGTAGCAATGCTAACATGATCAATGCTAACAGTGCTAATATTAGCAATCCTTACATTAGCAATGCTATTAATGTTAATATTAGCAATGCTGACAATGCTAACATTAACAATGCTAACAATCCCAACAATAGCAATGCTAATAGTGTTAATATTAGCAATGCTGATAATGCTAACATTAGCAATGCTAATAGTATTAGTATTACCGCCTACGTGAGGCATGAGAAGAAGAAGCTCAACCCCTTTCACATGAGGTGCTTGCTGCAGATCAAGCGGCAGGACAAGGTCCCAAAAACAGAGGTGCTGGAACGAGCCAACATGAGCAGCATGCATGCAGTCCTCAGTGAGAGACGTCTGAGGTGGCCGGGCCATGTCATGAGAATGGACGCAGGCCGCATTCCCGAAGACTTCCTCTGTGGCGAGCTGGTTAAAGGCCAAAGAACAAGAGTGCGTCCAAAACTGCGCTTCAAAGATGCCTGCAAGAAGGACATGAGGCGGTGCTCTATCGACCTCAACGCATGGGAGAGTCAAGCAGACGATTGCCCCATTTGGAGACCCGCCGTCAGGCAGGGTACAACAGACGCAGAGGCCGAGCGAAACGAGAATGCTGCCCAGACAAGAACCAGGAGGAAGTAGCAGAAGCTGTGAGGGACTACCATTCCAGAATTGGACTGCACAGCCATTCCCGGCGGTGCGGGTAGATCCAGGAGCTACACCATTGTCTCTCCAGACGGAAAAAGCAGATCTTAGCAGTGCTAACAATACCAACATTAGCAATGCTAGTATTAGCAATACTATTAGCAGTGCTAACAATACCAACATTAGCAATGCTAGTATTAGCAATACTATTAGCAGTGCTCACAATACCAACAATAGCAATGCCAAAATTAGCAATGCTAACAATACTAAGATTAGCAATGCTAAAATTAACAATACTATTAGCGTTTATATTGGCAATGCTATCAATTCTAATATTAACGATACTAAAACTCCCAACATTAGCGTGTTGATATTAGCAATGCTAATATTAGTAATACTGTTAGCTTTAATTTTAGCAACATGCTAACTGTTTTGCAAGGGTGATAAATTACAATGAGCATATTTACCTCATTCTGGACATAAAGTATGAGGGCCACTAAAAAAAGATTTTATATATACAGATATGTCGTAAATTATTTTCTAATATACAGCTATAAATTCATGAATTTTTCTAAATAAACATTTAGAAAAACAGAATATTCAGCGAGATGCTTCAGCGAGATGTTCATTCTGTTTCTCTAATTTGTCTGCAACATAAATTAAATGGCTAATGGTCAGTCGTAATTTTGAAACATTTCAAAACCTAAATGTAACTATTTATTTTCAAAAAAAGGACTCTTTCCGTGTAAAATTACAACTTAGCTTAAATTTATGACTTTATTCTTGTAAAATGCAGTTTTTTTAACCAAAAATTTACAACTTTATTTTCATAAATTTGTTTATTTTTCTTTTAATTTTCTGTCCTACAAACCAGCAATTAAAAGTGGCCAAAAGATTAAAAAAATCAAACTGTAAAAATAAATAAAATTTAAACAAATTCATTTTATTCTGTGCGTCAAATAAATACTTTACAATTTATTTAGCTCAGAAACTTGAAAATATGGTAATTCTTTTAAATTATTGCTCCCAAAAATTGATCTAAACCTTCAAAAACCAGACAATTTCTATTCAGTTAGCCCCCCCCTACAGGTCCAACCCAGGAACTGCAGCTAAAATCGGTTAACGAGACAAAAAACTTCAACGAAAATTTAAGTAACACAAAGAAATACAGAAATGAACGTCACCTGATGTCACCTGAGTTTCAGCTTCATTTGGGCAAAATTCCTCGTATGTAAATAAAGGAGGCAAAACTGTTGGTATTTTTTATAGAACGGAGTAGAAAATTCAGGGTCAAACAAACGTTTCATCGGACAGTGAAAGCTGGAAAAACCAGTGTAGAAGAAAGTAGGAAATAACAGAATGATCCCATAAAGTTGACCCTTTTGGATTCCTGTAGGCGGTTTCCATAGCAACCTCCATGTTTAAAAAAAAGTTCATTTTTTCCCAGGAATTCTTCATTGTTCAGAATACAAAAATAAAAATAACTTTCTTTAAATACAAAAGCGTAGGAATGACACAAACGTGAGTCTGTCGCTGCATCGAGGCAAACTGTGAGCAGGGTTTCCCTCCACCGCGCCGTAGTCCTGCTTGATTGGTCGATTAAGGCACTCCTGGCTGCAGACTCCTCCCTCCGTGGTCACACGGCTGAAGGTGGCGCCTCCATCAGACGGGCTGCAGGTTTGTTGACTTCCCCACCTGGAGACGAGAGCGCAAACGGTCAGGAAGGAGAGTCGGAGCAGCAGGAAGTGAACCCACCACCGACGTGATCCTGCTGGTCGTTTAACAGAAGATTAGATTACCAACCAAACCCAAAGATGATTCCATCACTGAGAACAACCACGATTGTGAACGCATCGTCGATTGAGTCCTGTGCTCCCATTGTAAACTTTCTTTAAGGGGTTGAAACCTTTCAATCTCTTTGATCTGGAGGCTGTATGGAGTGGAAAAGTGTCCGATATTGCAAAAAAAAAAAACGTTGCTAAAAATATATTTCATATATATTTTTTTAAATTTAAAAACAGCTTATTTGGTTGGTTACCAAAAATGTAACAATTTACCTCAAGATAAAAAATTTACTCAATTAGAAAAACGACATTCTAAATGAAAAAATTAAATATAATTAATTTAACTATATTTAATTTTCTTTGATTTAGAAGCTCTATGGAGTGAAAAAGTGTCCAATATTACAACAAAAGTTGCTAAAAAAATATGTAATATACCTTTGTAAATATTTAAAAACTGTTTATTTGGTTGGTTACTTCTCATAATAAAAGACATTTTTTCCAAAAATGTAACATTTTACCTCAAGATAAAAAATGACCTCGATTTTGAGGTCATTGAGGTCAATCTCAAAATAACGTTCTAAATCAGGGGTGCTCACAGCTTTTGTCATGCTCTCCTGTAAACCGAGCAACGGGGGGGGAGCGTGGCTTTTAAGCCTGCTAGCTCCGTGAGGCGCGCGTGCCGCGGAAGGTGGTGGGGGTGGGGGCTACGGAGCAGGAGGAGACACAAGGGGCAAAACACTCCAGTCGTCCGGAGTGGTCTTCTGCCGGGGACTTGACATGCCGCGGGGCAAGTAGCGACTTTCTGATGACAGAGACCGTGACGTATGTATCAGAGGATGTCTGATTGGCCGTTCTGCATGTCAATCAAGTCCCGTATTTTTCTGTGAGGATTTTGATTCGCTGATGGATTTTTTAGAAGTACAGTGATCCCTTGCTATAACGCGGTTTACTTTTCACGGTTTCGCTACTTTACGGATTTGCATCGTGCATTGTGTTCTGCATTCTGATTGGCTAAAAAAGTCACTCCGCTTCTTCTCTACCTGTGCGTCAATAATGTTGCAGTTAAATATGTACACGTACGTAAAACAGCTTTCCAAATTACTTACATGCAAATCATCTTGCAATTTCAAGTTTCTCTAAAACCCATAGAAAAAGAGCGACAACAACTGTCAATCACCATGTTCTTCTCCCGAACAAACACACACAGCTGCACCGCGGGCTTGAGAAGGAGAAAACACTGCAGCTTCTCAGTCTGAAGAGCAGTGAAATACACCTGAACCACTATTTGTCCGTTTGTACTTTGTATTTTTTTCATGATCATTTTAAATTTTCTCCCGTTTAATTCAATTACTCTCGAGTCGCGGTGGGTGGGGCTAATCTCCGCGATTTGAAGCCTTCTGTTCACATCGATGATTCAAATTATTATTTGACAGTACAGTACAGAAGATATTTGTTGGAAAAAAAAAACGTTTTTAAAGTACTTTGATTTGTGAAACAAATGCTTGAGCCTATAAAATGGTTTGTTCTTTCTTTTCAATGTATAATAGAGTATATAATTGTATAATAATTGTTAAAAAAAATAGAGGTTTCTACTTCACGGATTTTGCCTATCACTGGTTCTTTCTGGAACGTAACCCACGCGAAACACAAGGGTTTACTGTACTCTTTTATTTTTTTTGTTATTATTCTTGGCTGGCCTGGGATCTACCCTCATGTCCTTGAAGATCGACCAGTCGATCCCGATCAATGCAATGAGCATCCCTGTCCTAAACGCAAAACTTTCATATACGGTAGTTTTAAGGAAAATATAGAAAAAGTATTTTTTGTAACTTTATTTGGAAGGAATTCTACCAAATTTCTGTCTATAATTTTGTACATAATAATAGATATAATTGTCCATATTTCAAACATTACTCTTTCAGTTTGTAATATTGAACCCTTTTGCTTTCCATACAGATAATTGAATGGGTAAATCATTACAGGGAGAGAAACCTCGTCACGGATTCATAAACTAATCTTTAATTAAAACCAGAATAAATGAAACGACTCCACATGTTTGGGTTCTCACTCACTCTGGGCCCACAGAAGTGTTTCCTAACGCAACAACAGACTAGACTGTCAGGGGGGAGAAATCGGGGAGACGTTAGTGTCGTCAGCAGCCGTCACGTCAGGAGGAGGCTTTCCGTGTGGTGAAGTCAGAGCAGGTGAGACCCGCTGCGTACCTTCTGCTGGCTCGTCATCCAGTTGCGGATGGTCGGCACCAGAACCGAGCCCAGCAGGATCTGGGCCGGATGGTAGATCAGAAGGGGGACTGAAATCAGGGAGAGGTGCTCGTAGCCCTCGAAGACGATCTTTAACATGGGGATTCCTAAAGACAGAAACAAACACGCAAAATAATCAGATTTTTAAACTTTGAATCCACAGTTTGGCCTTTTCCACCAGTACAGTTCTGGAATAATAGTTCTTTTGAAACACCTGTTTACCAAACCCATCCATCCTGTTACATACGACGCTGACGTGTTGATGAAAACCCACATTTACGCTGCGTTCCTAACTTTTCTTACCCAGAGTGAGGGACTTGTGCGTGGAGCAGAACATGATGGCGACTGTGTCTGCTGGACTGAATCCTGAGCGTGACCTGTAGGGAATAAACAGGAAGTTAAGACCACCATCTGTCCCAGGGCCTCCTTTGGAGCATTAGGAACTCCCTTTGCTCCTTCAATTCATCTACTTATTTTAATGAAATATTCAGAACTTTATTTGAGCTTCTTTATCATTTCTAAAAGAATGTTTTCATTAAATTTGGTGACTTTAATGCAGCTAGCTTAGGATATTTTCCCATTGTTCAGCTTTATTTGGCTTTGATGGCTATGATTGATTTCCCTTTTTAGTCTGTTTAGCATCAACAGAAGATCTTAAAGTATATAATATTTTTTCATAATTATTCATAATTTGTTCGGAACTCTTAACGGACAATTTCCTTAACCAAGCTAGCATGTAGCATAACAATAAGTATTTTATTATATTAAAGTTCTTTTAGAGTGTTGGCATCGTTCAACATTTTTCATCCTTTTCAGCTATTTTCGCATTTTTATTTCTACAACGTAAACCTAATTTAAAAGTTTTAGAATTTAGCATTAAGCTAGTTAAGCTAGCTAGTTCCTTTGTCATTTGTCTTGATTTCACCTTTGGTATAGTTACAGTAAATACTATGCACGCACAAACCAACTGTACATTTGTATAAGCTCCTTTTGTGTTTGTGGCTCCACTTATGCTAGTTCTGTTCATCTGTTGTATACCCTCTTTAGCTAGTTTAGCATTTCGCTGTTAAATAACCAAATTTAAAGTTGTTTAGCCTTTTTTTTTTTTTTTTTTTTTGCTTTCTTACACAATTTTTAGTTAATTTAGCATTAAGCTAGTTGGTTTTTTGGTGTTTGTCTTGTAAGCCTCAGGGTTTTAATTAATTTTCGTGCCAAATTCTGTATTCAAACAAACGGCAGTATATTTGTATAAACTCCTTTTGTATAAGAGGCCAGTTCTTCTTAACTGTTGTATATTTTTTAAGCTAGTTTTGCATTTAGATGTTACGGTTTTTCTTCTAACCACTCTTTTTTCAAGCATTTTATCCCTTTCTGCTTATTGTTTTTACTCTGATATTTAGCTTTTTTTGCATCTTAAAATAAAAGGACACTAATCAGTAAATTGCCAAATTTAACTTGTTTAACACCCATTTAGCTTTCTTATACCATTTTAAGTTAATTTAGCATTAAGCTACAATTAACAATATTTTAGCATCGTGGTTTAGCAATATTAAATAATTACCAAACTCTTTAGCAAACTTAGCATGTAGCGATGACATGACTCACCTGGTGGACATGCTGAACGTGAGGAGCATGAAGCTGATCTGAATGGAGAAAACTGCAGAAACGAAACACCAGTTTAGGATTGAACCCAAAAAGCCGTTTAATCCTCATTTTCTTTGAGGAACAGACACTCTAGTCCTTTTTTCATGGACCGCTCTCTCAGGTTTTAGCTTTTCTCGTGTTTACTGAATGACGGGAACTGACTGATGAAGACGACCAGCAGCAGGCTGACGGCGTCCAGCTCGATGTTGGGGTTGCTGAAGGTGTCGCAGAAGGTGGTGTAGATGATCATGAGAAGAACGGCGCTGCTGATGGCGCCGAAAGGGGGCCTTCGTCGCTCCAAGAAGTCCCTGAGGAAGCCTCGACAGACCTGGAAGCAGACGGAGGCGGAGGTGAGCCGAGGGCTCCCGACAGAGCCGACGCCCAGCGTGGAAGAGCTTCCCACCTGACCCAGGATCAGAGGAACCACCACGGTCATGAAGAGCTGGGAGAAGATGGAGCTGAAGGGAACGGAGGACGAAGAGCCGAGCTGGGGGAGATTCAAGAAGAAACTGTGAGGGAGTGTTTTCTTTATTTTGATGGAGGAAATGAACTGAAGGCCAGGAGGAGTGGAGCTATCGATCCTCGTGGTTTTTAGTTCCTCCTACAGGCTCCTCCTTCTCTAAATCGCCTGGTTTGCTTTGGAAAAACATCTACAGTTCAAGCCTGAGGCTGACATTATAGACACACCTTGAAATGTACCTGTAAAAAAGTTCAAGTTTGCTAGTAACATTTTAAACAGAAAAACAATGAAAGTTGAAATGAATAAATTTACTAAATTTTTTTTTAAGTTCACTGGTCATTTTTTCTTTAAAGCTTACAAGTAAAAATTGAAATAACACAATATTAGTCCATTTTACTTTAAAAAACTTTGAAATAGCGGTAAATTCACAAACATCTCTTGTGAAAAATTATAAAATGTTTGAGAGAAAAAAGAGAAATAACTGAAATTTTTGTGAAGTTCACCTATAAATAAAAAATAAATAAAAGTTTGAATAAATAATGTTAAGCTCACTAGTAACGTCTTCAAAGGTTAAAAACAGATGAAATATGTCAAGTTTACGCAAAGTTTACAAATCGTAAAAATATTTTTACCCGTAAAAAATTGAAATAATTAACATTTTTATGAAGCTTATTGTGAAATCTTAAAGAAGTTTGAGTGATAATGTTGTCTAATTTACTAGTAACCTCCAAATGAAGAATAGCGTCCTTCAAGTCAGATGTTACTGAGGTTCAAATGTTCTGCTAATGGTGGATGAATGACGGTCGTCCTTGGTGACCGTATGTATGCAGACGACAGAGTGTTCTCTGTTCAGAGACGTTTGCTTTGTGACTCACAAACAGCAGCAGCAGCACTGGAGTCACCACGATGCCCTGCAGGACACAACACACTCATGTCAGACCGCTGCCTTCAGAACCGGGCCTCATCGGGTCCAGACGGGACCGGCGTCTTACCAGGAAGCTTCCGAAGGCCGAGTTGAAGATGGCAGCAGCCTGCGCACACGGAGAAGTGTCAGCCATCATGGAAACACAAACGCAGAAGGTCGACGACCTTCAGTGTGTGTGTGCGTGTGTGTGTGTGTGTGCGCGTCACCTCGTTGCCTCCGACAGCTTTGGTGAGGATGACGGCGGAAGAGACCGGAGGAGGCATGCAACTCACCGTCTGTAACCTAGGCAACAACAACAGGAGGATGAGCTGCAGCGATGCAGAAGCTGCAGAAACCTGAAGATCATCAGTCAGAATATAACTAACTTTCCTTTTTCTAACCCTTGTGCTGTCTTGGGTCTAAATGACCCCACTCCCAACGTTAACGTGTCTCCAACGTTGGGAATGGGGTCATCTGGACCCATGACAGCAAAAGGGCTAAGGAGGAAAAGTTTACTGCTAAAATATTGAATGGATTCCTGGATCGATTGATTTTATTTTCCAATTCTAGTTTGGTTTCCATAAAAATGATTCCAACTTCATTAAAGTATTGATTCTTACTTTAAACAAACCTAAAAAGCTGTTTTTTGTTAAGAATTGAAAGGAAAAACATCAACAGATTTATGGAATCAATCAGGATAAAACAGAAAGATGGATTTTTTTTAAAGCAAGGACGATCGCTCTTTGTTTACCCGTTTGGGTTTAACAAACAAACAAAAAAACAAACAAAAGATGAAACTGTTTTTCATCAGAGGTGGAGTTTGATGGATTCAATGGAAAACATGGAAGTAGATTTAAATGTGAATTTCAGGCTTTTATTTTGGCGGGAACATTAAAGCCTTCCTGTTCTGCGGTCTCTGTGATTCTGGTCCAGCAGGTTGATCCCGACCATCCAGGATTTGAGTCGTTTCTAGTTTTCTACTTGAATTTTCATCTTTTTCTGTTGATATTTCCAGCAGTAATTTGTAATTTTGATCCTTTTCTTTGGGATTTTTTGTTCTGTTTGCTCGTTTTCACACGTTTATGAACATTTCAGCCTTTAACAGCTGTAAAATGTTCTGGATCCGTGGGATTTGGGTAAAATGACAAACATTTGGACGTCGTTTCACAACGTTTTTCTGTTTCTTCCTTTATGTAATCTCACATTTTGCATTTTTGAAATGTTTCTTTAGTAAAGTTTAATTTGTCGAATAAAAGATAAAGCCGGTTTTTTAAAATGAAACTTTGAATCTTAATATTTAGATGTCTCCATTTTAAACGGGATGGAAGGAAATGACGGACGGAGGCTTTGATCCTGCTGATCCCGCCTCTTCGTCGCCTCTTCATCCTATTAAACTGACTTCTGTAGTTTCAGCTCCTGAAGTGGAATTTAAAGGTGTCAGATGTTGCTGAAGGCTCTGGTTTCAGTCTGCAGCGGTTAGCTCCGCCTCCAAAGATGACATAACGTGCTCTGCTGTCTGCCGGTCTTAAATGGGGGGGGCAGCAGTTTGTTTCACAGAGTTTGTCCTGAATTTCAGGAAAAGGGGTTTCTGCCTCCATCATGTGACGTCCTCCTTCCTCCACCTTCCCACCTGAATTGTCGCCTGAAAGGCCTCACGTTGGCCTCGGTTCACACCTGAAGTCACCTGACCACCCTCACGCCGGAGCCTCACCCTCTGAGCAGCCATTGGTCGATGGAGGACAGCTGCAGCAGCTGCAGCAGCAGCCAGACGGCGAGCGGGAAGAAGATGAGGGTGAAGGACTGGACGAACAGGTGGAGGCGCACGTGCAGCAGCGCCGAGGTCAGCTCCTGCAGAGAGAGAGACGCACACAAACTGCCGCTCACTTTTCCCAGGCGGGCCTGAATGCACCGAGGGGGGGGGGGGGACGCTACTCACCTCCGTCTTCAGGGACAGGCCGCTGTTGAAGAAGATGAGGGAGACGGCGATGTAGGCGATGGTGACCTCTGGCCTCAACGGACCTGACAGAAGCAGGAGTCACGTTACTATGGCAACGGTTCCTCAATGTCCCAGTCCAGCTGTATTTTCCCAGTGTTCCCAGTGATCTTTTTACTAAGATTATGACGTTTTCAGCCAAATATTTAAAAATAACTGCTGTTTTCTCAGACATAGTTTCTGCAGAGCGGCAGGAGTTCGTTGGAAATTAGCCTCCGAGTTGTGGGCGGGACTGTTGGCACGGCTGTGACCCTCTGCTGATTTCCCAGCATTCCTTTGTTTATGCTCCCTCCCACTAGCTTACACATTCCAGCTCAGACGAGGGAAACAAAGACGTTTTATGGATTTATTTGTCTGCAAGTGGACGATCAGAAATGGGCGGAGCAGAGAAACGGTGGCCCCGCCCATTTTAGTAGCTGGGTTATATTCACAGATGAAATCATGTTCCTCTTCTGGACAAAGAAAAACCGTACATCTTTCAGTAGCGGCCGGTTTTCAGTAAACGCCTGTCTCTACTAAACGTTACAGGGTTCATTTCAGACCCTTCGGTCCCCAAAAACATGACGTAGTTCAAGATATTTCTGAACATATAAGAAAAGAAATCAAAAGTTTTAAGAATCTGGGCTTTAAAGTTTGTCTCAAAACTGTCTCAAATATCTCAGTAGCTTCTTTCAAAAACTACCAGATAACTTCAAACGTCTTCAACACGAGAGCAAAGAGCTTCAACTGTGTACAAGTGATCAACAAGGACAAATGTTTGACAAACTCGCTGCCAAACCTGAGAAAAATTTTGAACCCTAAATCTTCCATTCTCATTTGTGTCTCAAAGTAGTCACGGTTTAGTCTCAACATGATCTACATATAACCCAACAACATCCAGAGTGTTTGAGACACCAGTACAGTTCTGAATCCTCAGGCTACATACACATGTATGTAGGCCGTGTGTTCACGTCTATTCGTGTTCACACTGGACAAGCAGGGATGGGCTTCTTATTATTATTTTTCTTTTTAATAGTGAACAGCCGCCACCTACAGTTGGAAGGTGTTTGGTGCAAAAATGTTGTAGCGATGCAAATGTGGTGACTCTTACTCCAAGCTTTTTCTTTTACAGCTCTGTGTCGGATAATTTCTCCTCCATCATTTTTCCAATGGTCGGAACATCCGGGAGTTAAAGTGACGCTACCCATACATCCGAACGAATCCGTGATTGGTCAAAGTTCAACTGGTTTAACTTACAACGCGCGTTCAAGGGCCGCACGGTTTTGTACGTGGAGCCCTAAAATAGTCGTGAAAACTAGCCTAGCTACAAATCAACAGTTTTCACCACAGAACACGCGTACGCTCACACTGGCGTTTCGGTGGAAGTGAACGCACATTGCCGACGGCGGCAGGAGCGTAGACCTATCCCCGTTTGGAATGTTCTAACAACACTCATGAGGAACTTCAATATTACAAAAAGAAGCCACGCCCCTCTTTTTGTTGTTATAAAATTCTGAGTGTGTAGCCAGACTAGTGGTTACTTGGAGACCCGACCTGCCTACAAATACTTGTATTTCGTTTTCTTAAACTCAATTAAATGAGGAAGTCAGTTTTGACTTTTGGACGACGTTACAACCTCAACTAAGCTTTACGACTTAAGTCATCTACGGGGAATTTTAATCTTAAGAAGACAGAACAAAGATGAAACAATGTTAAAGATGAAACAAATGGTAACAAAAGTAGGAAAAATGCCTCAGACAGAACGACTGATCAATAACTGACAGAGTTTTTGGAGACGATTCCAGCAGATACAAAACAAAACAACTAAAGTTGGTCAAAAGCGTGCTCAGACAGACCATCAGTCAGCAGAACTTCTTCAGCGGGAATCTGAGGAATGCTGAGGCACCTGAAGGCATCACCTGGTCCACATGGTGCGTTCACGGTGTGACGGACATGTCATGGATCAGGACATGTCATGGACCAGGAAATGACCGCCAGAGGAACTAATGTTTTCTTTTCCACTCAACATTTAAGCAAAGTTTTCGGTGTGGACGGGGCCGCGCAAGGCGCGTTCACGAGTGTTGACATTAATGCCTGAATGGCAACGTGTCATGAGGCAGACAGGTGAGGGATGAGGAAAGTCTGCGGGACGTTTTGATGAGTTTTTCCGCATCGTCAAATAGTCCTCCTGAGTTAAAGTTGAGATAAAGTCTGTAGAAAAGAGTTTGGAGCTGAAATGAGACGTGAAAGTTTTTCTGGAACTACTAACCTCCTTTGACTCCGAAGCTGGGCTGTACTTTGGCCGACAGGATGACCAGCACGATGCCGACGATGAACCACTCCTTCCGCAGCCTCGCAAGGAGGCCCATGGCTCAGCCGCCCCGCCGACCCTCCTGCGTCAGCAGCCGGGCTGAAGTCTCCGCAGCTCCGCTACCGCTCCCGCGGACGGTTTCTGTCAGCAAGCGACGTAGAAGAGCCGGAACTACTTCCGGACACGTGGGACGAAGCGTCACCGTAATGACAAGAAGAAACGCGCGGCCATTTTCTCTCATTTGGCGCCACATAAATAATAACTTTAGAACCAGAAATGACGAAATAAACCCAGTTCCTTTGGTTCAGAGATTATTAATCAAAGATTAGGAAAATATTTGAAGCTTAAAGAATTGAAATGCTAATAAATGAATGAATGATTTGGAAATTACAACACATTTAGAAATGTATAATTAGAAAAAAGGCAAACGAAAACTTACTACATACCAACATACTCCTCAATGTCCAAACAATAAGAAATTGTTGTTGCTTTTAAACCTCAACATGAATGATAAACCGCAGGTTTTAGTTAAAGGTATTTGTCAGGTCTAATGGTTTCACCCCCTTTAAAATGTAACAAAACATTTTTTATTTGAATTAAAAAACACAACACAACTTTGAATTATTTTAAAGACGCTATTATGATTTGATAGTTGCATAAGTAGTAATATTTTTTAAAAACAACATTGAAGAAAGATTGTTTTCATATATTGATGCAGTTCCATTTTCAGTGAGAAAAGTTTAGGTATTTTATTAGTAAATTTACTTTGGTAAGTGTGAAATTTAGCTATAAATGAAAATACATAAAAAAGAAAGCATCGTTATTTTTGTGATTAAATCAATGAAAACCAAAAATAATGTTTTTATAATAAAGTTGAAAATCAGCAAAAAGGTTTAAACCCCCATACGGTCCTGTACACAGATGGGTGCAGGTCACTGACTGAGGGCAGCCATGACACGGCCCCCGGCTCCTTTTTGTCAATTATCACGCTGCTGCCTTCCTGTCACAGCACTGCCCCGGCGTGACCTCCAAATGTCACGCTATGGCGTGGCCGTGGGCAGCTAATGACTGATGTAAAAAATCATCCACTCGTTGTAAAAGTGGAACTCATTCTTAAAACCTTGCATGTCGAATTTGCGGAAAAACCTGCATTTTGGTAATTTGGTGGCATCTTGGGATATGTGACCGTAAGTTTTCACGATTGTTTTCTGGCCCTACGTACAAGAGTGCGTTGAAAATCAAACCAGTCGAACTTTGACCAATCAGGGACTCGGATTTGGTGGTGGTGACGTATGCATGGTGGAAGTGATAACCGTTTGAAAATAGATCGTGGAAGAGAAATTATTAATTTCAGTTTGTGCCTGGCTGGAGTTCTGTGAGTCCAAGTCTTTTATATTTAACCAGAAGCTAGATTTGCAGAATTTTGCACTAAGCCTCTTCCTACTGTCAATAGCGGACATGCCCCAGTAGACAGTAGAAAAAAAAGAAGCCCCTCCCTGCTTATCCAGTGTGAACACTATGGGATTAATGCACGTTCAAGAGTCTGTGTTTCCTGCGCTTTATGGTAATGACCCTGCAGGGATCATTTACTTACAGCCAAAACATCTGGATTGGTTTCCTGTGACAGTGGCTGTTTGTGTGTTTGATACCTTCCTGACGTAAACGTCACAGAGAGTCTGCGCAGACGGCTGCTCTGGCAGTTCTCAGCTGACGTCTGCAGAAACTCTATGGCCTCATCTGGGTTTCCTCTGCTGTCTCACACAGAGATGCAGAAACCTGAGAACCGGGTTTTCCGCGCTGTAAGGCGCACCTTAAAGCCTACATTGTTTTTGTCTAAAAGCAACAGTGCACCTTAAAATCCAGAGTGTGTTCTACACTGACTAACCCTCGTGCTATCTTGTGGGGTCCAAATGACCCCACCCTTACATTGAGGTGTTCTCTCTACCATGACAAAGGTGGATAAAGGTGGAAAGATTTCATGTAATCCATGGACACCAGTGAAGATCACAAATCATTGAAGAAAAAAGGTCCAGAGCACTGTCTAGTGGGTCTAGATGACCCAATGTTAAAATGCCTTGGAGCCACGTTAACGTTGGAACATTAATCAATCTAAACTAAATCCGGTTTTATTTAAAGCTTCTCCAAACAGACGTCTTGTGTGGGGAAAATGGGAGCTGGTTTTTCTAGTTTGAGGTAATCCTTCTCTCAAAATGGACGATCGAGTCTCTTTACTGTTAAAGTCAAACATGTTTCTGTGTTTCAAACTCTGCCGATGATTCCTTTCCTTTAACCTGAGCTCTGGTGAAAGCTTCAGACGACCAGAACGACTCCAGTTTCAAAGAAAAGCTCAATAAAAACCCGATGACTCATCAACCCGCCTCCTGGTTACCTGCTTTGCTGAGTCGTGCTCCTTTTTCCTCTGATACCAGCGTCCCGCGTGAAGGTCGGCCTGTCCTTCACGGGATTCGTCCTTGACTGGAGCGAGCAGAAACCAAAGACGGGTTGAGTTCTGCAGCAGAGGCCGGTTCCTAAAGGTTCCATCGTCTGAGCAGAGAAACGGGAAAAACATCATTTGTGTCCAGATTTGGAAAAGCTGAGCTTGAAGAATGACAACTAAATGTTACAGTTCCTTAAATAACCACTGGGGGCAGGTTGCAAAAGGAAGCAATTTACTATTCACTCCAATCTTAAAAAGTCAAATTTTACATTTAAAACTGGATGTAGTCTGATTTTGAAGTTATTTTACTCATTTGGCTTCATTTTCTAAGCTTTGTCTTTGTTTTTCTTTCATTAGAGATCAAATGTGTGCACCATCAGCGGCATGTTTTTTTAAATTTTTATCCTGAATTCATGGGTTTACTTAACAAAACTCTTCCTGTGCTTTGTCCCACCCATCTGCCCATATATGGGGTCCCTTTGAGGTGGGCGGAGCTAACCTCAATGTGCCCAATCCCACTTCAAGTGTCATTAAGGGTCATGACGTCCTAAAGATCCTCCACCTGTCTGTTTTTAAGCCCCTCCCACTCTTCTGCTGATCACCTGGATCAGGTGTGATCAGACAATCAGGATGAGGAAACAGCTGAGTCAGCCAATCAGCACCCAGGAGGCAGAGGGCTAGCTGAAGCAGGTAGGCGGGGTTGGGGGTTCTGCTCCACCCACCTCTACTGGCGGTCCTGCAGCTTCAGCGCCGTGTCCTGGTCGGCGGCCGCTGCAACGGCTACAGCCAGAGCCCCCTGCTGAAGCGGGGTGTCAGAGGCCGACAGTTCGATCCCAGCATGGGCTTCAGGTCAGCTCCGCCCACTGCTTCGCCTTCTGCACATCACCTGGAGGAGAAGGAACCAGCGGTGGCGTTTTCTGGGCTGAATCAGAATCACAGGGAGAAAGCTCCGCCCACCTGTCTGCAGGTGGAACCCGGCAATGAAGACTTGGGCCTCCGCAGCTGGGGCGGTCGTCGCTCTTCGCTCTGTCTGCTGTCTGCGCAGCTGTGGGAGAAATGCAGGCGCAGCCATGATCCTCAGGAGAGGAGAAGAACAGAGCCAAAAGGAGGCGCTGCTGGCACGAGTCCGACCAGGAAGCTGTGAGCCGGAAGCGCCTTCAGCTTCCTGCTTCAAACGGTTTTAAAAGGAAGTAAAAATAAAAGAATTGAAACAAAAACAAATAGATGTGACAAAAGCTCCAAATGCTCAAAGAAGACTCAACGGAAAAAAGTAAAACATGGACAAAGTTTATAAAAGTCCAAAATAAAAATATGTATTTTGAAATAAGTTAAAGTACTTTTTTTGCCATAAAATCCAACCGTGTTTGACGTCACAGAAATGATTCAGTTTTCAATTTATTTAAGATAAATTTGTTTTTTAAAACTTCAAATCAGAGCAAAGATCAACAAAAGCTGAGATATCAGAGAAGATAAAGATCAGAGAAATTAAACTTATTAAATAAAACCCAAGAAGATAAACTTTACCTGCAAACAAGCTAAAAAAATAATGAAAATACAGATTTTTTTAAAAGCAACAATCTGATAGAAAAGCTCCGTGTAAACAGCGATGTTTACTAAAACAATGACAAATTCATCTTTAAAATGAATAAAGTTAATTGAACTGATAGAATTTAAATTAACTTAAAAACTTATACGGCAGTTATTTACAAAAAGCTTTATGAAATGTCGTTTATGTAAAAACGACATTTATGAGCAACTTTCACACAAAAAAACATCTTTAAATCCTAAAAACTGTCTTAAAAACATCTTAAAAAATTTTTTGGGGTTCCGGATTTTACGAACTTGTTTTTTTATGTTGATTTTTAAAGATTAAAAACCGGAAAAGTGACACGAGAACGGACTGAAACGGAGCTTTGCTTAGTCGTCACCATGGCAACCAGAGCTGCAGCCTTCCAACACCAGAGGGCGCTGCGGAGTGGCTTCAAGCTGCACCCCTAAATTAAATCATCATTTTAAATGTTTTTTTCGAGTAAAGCTTTTTTTTGTTATCATCATTAACATGTTAAAAAAACAAATTAAAAACATTAAACAAATAAGTAATTCACCATCCAGGTTAAATAAAAATAAAAGCTATTTTGATTCTTAAAGCAGTAATAAATCACAGGATCATTTCTATATTTTCCTTTGTTAAAGTCTATTTTAGATCTTTTTCTTATTTTACCAGTAAAGATAATTAAAATATGAACTTTTGGTCTTTTCCTAAACAAACCTTTAATTTGTCTTTCAGTAATTCATAGTGTAATAATTAAATAATAGTCAATAGTTTACATGCTGTTTCCTCCTTTGGTAATGATGTTTTGCTGACTTTTTACTCTTTTTTTACTCTTTTTTTACTCTTTTACTCAGAAAGACTTTCAGTCTCTGGTCAAGTTCTATAAATAAGAATCTACAAAGTCAGACTTTCAATTTGAAGTCAAAGTGTTTCTAGATGGAAGTTTAGGAACATTTTGTTGAAAACATGGATGCAGGTGGAGTTCAGACGCAGGATCTGCACAGAATCTTCTGCTGATCTGCATCACAAACACAAACAACAGCTGCAACAAGGGCAGCAACAGAAGCAGCAGCAGCAGTAGTAGAACAGCAGCAGCAGCAGCAACAGAAGCAGCAGCAGCAGCAGCAGAACAGCAGCAGCAGCAGCAACAGCAGCAGCAGCAGCTGTTTCCTGTTTGTGCTGCAGAACGTCTGTCTTTCATTTGTTCTGCAGCTTGTTTCTTGGTTTAATGAAGTTCTGCAGTAATTTGTCGGAACGCTGCCGTTCCTGTCAGGAAAACAGGAGGATTTTTACTGGATCTGGATTCATTCACTCGGCTGCTGATCCACCGCAGGAGCATCAGATCTTAGAGCAGGATTCTTTCTTTTTATTTCATCTTTTTCATCTCCACAATAAAACCAGGAAGTGGAGCAATAAAAGCAACAAAGTGGAACTTCTGGTTTTCCTGATGAAGCTTCTCTGTGTTTGATGTGAGGGAGACGAACGGAGCAGATGGAAAGTTATTAAAAAATCAAACTCTTATTCTTAAAAATAAAGAACTTTGACTTCAGTTAACAGTTTAAAGTTTTGCTTTTTAGTTTATTTAGTTTCTGCAGGTTTACATATAAAAGTTTTAAAGTATCAATTAGTTTTAGTTCGTTTTGTTTTTATTTTTACATGGAATTATTTATAAACCTCCGTGTTTTGGTTCATTTTAGAGTCACTTCAGGAAACGTTCTGTCAGGGTTCTTCAGAGAACCGAGATCTGCTTAGATTTCCTCACACTGAGCTCTTAAAGTGTGGATGCCATGCTTTGAACAACTTTGTCAAATAAAAAAGCCCTTTAAACGCTGATTCTATTGATACCAATAGTTAGCGTTGAAAAAAATCCGAAGCATATGAATAATAGACATCTTTCGAAGGAATCAGAGATTTGGATCTGCCGCTAAGAGCGCAGGCTGGAAGTGACCTCGATATGACCTGTGACGTCACGAAAGGCGTTGACTTTCGCAGTTCCGCTTCGGACAGCATGTAAACAAAACAGGTAGTCTTCGTTTCTCTCGTGTTTA
>CM074505.1:575021-608323 GCA_037389245.1 Oryzias sinensis
CACGTGTGGGTTTGTAATTGTCCGTAGACATTTACAAACCCACACTGGGGATCCTGTTATGGATGGGTGATCTGTCATGGGAGAACTCTACCTTCACCAACCATAATGGGTGGAAAGGGCTTCAGCTTTCCCCTCAAGCCTTCAAATGATGGATGGATAGATGGATGGATGGATGGATGGATGGATGGATGGATGGATGGATGGATGGAGGCACTCAAAAAAATTACTCATTGGATGAACTCAATTTAATTGTGGGAAGGATTTCCATCCAATAAATATGAGTAACCCCACGTCAAAGAAAATTCTTCGATGTAACGAAATATAATTGAGTTAGTCGAACTCAATTTTATCAAGAAAGGCAAGGAAAAAAAAACATGCAACATAAGTCTGAAGCCAGCCTTGAACTCAGAACCTCTGTTTGTTAAACCTGCTAACTAATCCACTGAGCTAACACTTTTGTGGCAACACACAGCCGCCAGTATAAACAAATAGATTCATTATTTACATAAATGAGGCTCGTCGTGTATCGTCTTATTGGGAGAAGCCGAGTTGAAACGATTTCAAGCCACAGTTCGTTTTTTACCTGGAAAAACGAACAAAAGTTTTCACTTTTGAAAAGTCGAAGGATTTGAAGGACCAAAAGTCATACCAGGCATTAGACAAAGGACTTGAACATTTTAATAGTCGAATGGTTAAAATAGGTGAAAAATTGTAGCCGTAAGACGGCAAAAAGAATAAATAAAGAGTAACAGGAAAACAGCATTCAAATGCATGCCCCTTACTTGAACTCAATTATTTTGGATTACTGGAGTTATATGTTATATTTTTTAACATTCTTTTAAAATAAATATTTTTAAATAAAACAACCAGAATTTAATTGTGTTACATGAAAGAGGGGCTTGAATCATTTTTTTGAGTGTGAATGGATGGATGGATGGATGGATGGATGGATGGATGGATGGATGGATGGATGGGTGAGAATATTGTTACACATATATAACACTTTACATTGAAAGCTATTCCTAAATGTAAAAATACATGAACAATACAAAAAGCTGTCAATTCTAAAACAATGAAAATTAAAAAAAAACTTACTCCAAGTTGAGCTTTCGTCCACAACAGTAGACTCTCTCGTTGTTACTGAAATCCCAAAAGATTTTACAAGAGGTAAATTAATTAAATCAAATATATTTTTGAATAATGTCTTACATTAATTGTTACTTCTTTTGGAAAAACCGCTACCACATACTGTACGCAGAGGTCTATAAAGCTTTGTATATTGTTTAAAGACTTTGCCTACTGTTAGATTTGGATTTTCCTAAATGAGACAGAATACAAATTCAATGAGAAATCATAAAACCATTACCAATTGCAAACTGTGACTTTTACCTTAGATTGTCTTCTTAAGTTGTCTTTTTTACTTTAGATCTAATGAAATGCAGTAACTTTTTTTTTTTTTTTACACCACACACATTTCTCAAATCCACGTCAGTTTTGTAGAGAACTTGCAGAGCAATGTTATGCGTAATTGTGAAACTCAGCGACCACAATGGTCCAACTAATCTGAATATATTCAAACATGTTTAAAAGTGAAACTATCAGGAGCCAGATCAGTTCATCGGATGTCCAACAAGTTCTCATTCACTCCAGTTACACACATCCTTTTATTTTTTAATCCCCTGGAATAAAGCACATGTCTGGTGGAATCATTATTGGCTGTTTTTTAAGGACACTTTGATGCGGTGGACCTGGGGGCCAAACTGCCAACTTTCCAATGACAATACCCATCTTAAGGTCAACATAAGAATTTGTGCATTAGAAAATATTTTTTAAAAAGGGAGCAAGAATAGAACAAAATGTGATGAATATGGCCGGTCTATGCTTCATCCACGCACCTTGTGTCGTATCGTGAGTGCTGTTCTGAGGCAACGATTGGGTTTGTCCTTGACCAACCAAAGAGATGAGCAGAACTGAGGAGGAAACACAAGTCATGAAAGGAACAAAATACAGTGAAGTAAGAAATGTTTTCAGATAACAGTTTAGATATCTGCACACAATAGTATCGGAGATCATTTTAACTAGGGGTGTAAAGATTAATCGATAAATCGATTTCTATTCCTACGGTCCAACCAGATCAATTGTTAATTGAATCCACCCATACCAATATACAATCATTTAAAAATAAAGTAAATCAATGATTGAAGCACGATAGGTTAATTTTACTATAATGTGAAAACAACAAAGGGCATCACCGCGGACAACACACGTGATGACATCAGAAAACACGGATCACTCCATCATTCCAGTCCAATGTGTTGAAACACTTTGAATTTGGCAAAGTCATGTGACCATCCAGTGTCTAGAATCTTCCAATAATATTCCCTTTGGTTTCTTATGATGTGGAAAAACAAAAGTGGGCTGAACTCTAGGAAACTAACATGTGAATGGATTCATTCATTGTAGTTTACTTGTTTGCTTGGACACATATTTCATTTATACCTAATTATCTGGAAGAAATCCAAGAATCTGGAAAACTAAAGTTTGAATAAAGTTCTGAAATTTTGGATAAATATGGCCTTGATCTAACTTTCGTTCAGTGAATCAGATTGTTGTTAAAATGAACCAATATGGACTATGAACCGTCACTATGAATGGATCATCAACCACAAATTATGGCATGATCCCAACCGTTGTTAAAATGAATCGCTAAACTTCTACTTTTAACCCTTTAACATCAGAGACAACGCCAGCAACCGCAAAATGACACACATTCTCTGAACTGCTGTAACTCTCCAACTGTGAATGCAATTAACGTAATTCCAACACATTCTCTGCATCACAATCTGTGCATTCATTGTGTAGAAACATTAGTGCTGTAAAGTTATGCATATCAGTGCAAAGCTGCTTTTATCTGCCTCAGAATCCAATGGACTTATATTAACTGCGTAAACAGTTGAAGACTTCCTGTATTTCATAGAACATCAATTGTTGAGGCTAAAGCTGTATGCTGAACATAGAACACACAAGTAATTTAACCTTAGTACAATTCCAAAGGGCATGATTGTAACAAATATTTATACGATATAAAAAATTGTATGGTATAAATATTGATAGGTAAACTTTAATTTTTTGGCGGTATACATGTTGTTTTCATCAGTCCAGTTTTGAACTTGGCTTGTTTTTTCAGCCATTTGTGTTTACATAGAATGACAAAACTTGAAACAGAATATTTAAAAAGGGGGACAGAAGACAAAATGTCGGCAAATTACTTTGATTTATTGTGAATTCATGTTTTACCACAGCTGCTCTTAATAAAGTTAACATCCAATAAACATTTAGAACCTTAAGGTTTTCTTCTGGCAGGTTCAAACACTTTCAGTAAGAATTTGTGGAAAACAAAAATATTTCCCTCCTTTAGCAAAAGAAATGTCAAATACCTGAAAGACACCAGCAGGTTTGCAGAATGAAAGCGGCAAAATCTAGTTTATTGTGGCTACGCGCCACATTATTTCCTGTGCAGACTTTCATGAAAGAATTTAAAAGAAATTCTGCTTAATGCTGCTTAATAACACAACTATTCAATCCTGTTTGTCCAATTTCAGCACGACAAAGCCAAAAACAGAGGTTTGTGTCGGATCTAGCATAATTTTACTCCTAATTGTGCTGAAGTTTTTGAATCAAGTGTGTGGCAGAGATCTTATATCATATCATATGTTTGTATTGGGGTTTTTCTCAGAAAGTCAGAGTTCCTCTTTATAAGATGTGACGAAGCCGAAGCGGGAGAATAAAGAGAAGTTGGTGGACGGTTGGGTTTAACTCACCAAGGAAGCAGAGGTGATGCAGCTGCTCCATTGCACAGATGAAGTGACTGGTGGCGTTTTCCTCCGCTTAATGTCAGATTTACAGTTTTAAGTTTGTTGCATAATCATAGGTAGGAATAAAAGGTCTTTTCTTTTTTTTTTCTCTTGAAAAGCTTCCTTCTCTGCTGCTTTTCTAGCGTCTTTTCTGATCAAGTAAAGTGAAAAAAAAGACTTGCTCTCTTACTTCCTGTCTCTCTCAGTACCCCCACCCCCCCGGTCTCTTGGTCTTTGACTTTATCTGAAACACTTAAACTGCATGTGCAGAGGTGCAAAAATTAGTTCCCACTCATATATTGCTCAATTTAGATAGTTGATATTGGTCCATTAGTGACAGAATGTAAACAAATGTAAAATAAGGAAAAGAAGAAAAAAAGAAACAGGAAATTAATTTCAAGCTTTTATTTGTATAAGGGTGCAGAAAATAAGTATTTGTTCACAAAATTTTACCTCTAGTTGATAGAATTCAAAGGTTTCCTGTAGGTCAGATTTTCAAACACTCTAGCTGCTATTTTTTCCCATTCATCCATGCAGATCTTCTCAAGAGTTGTGATGTTTTGAGGCTGTTTCCACAGACTTTAAATGATTGTCTTTTGGACTGAGGTCCAGAGACTTACTACAACACTTCAGAACTTTGAAATGCTTTTTATGTAGCCAATCCTTTGTTGTCCAGGCGATGTTTCTGTGTTTATAGTCATGCTGGATGATTCTGCCATGTTTCATCCACAATACTCTCTCAGATTGAAGGAGGTTTATTTCTAAAATCTCACTATACGTGACTCCATTCATCCTCCGTTCAACAAATCAGTCGTCTTGTCTCCTTTGCAGAGAAGCAACCCCCAAACCATGACGCGTCCACCTCACGCTTCACAGTGGGTATGGGATCGTTGGAATGTAACTCAGTATTGCCATTTGCACACATAAAAGCAGAAAATGTTCTATTCAAAGCCCAGAAGCAGTTCCCATTTGAAATGTAACCTTTATTGATACAGTTAACAGTAATTTTTGAGACAAATTTTTTTTTCAACATAGCATTAACAGTAATAAGTAAGCGGTAATGCCCGACAAGGTGCAATAATGGTTGGACAGTAGGACAGTTCAGTGGACAGTAGGAAAAAATTAATTTGTAAAGTTTGAGTTAAGTTCAGTTAAATTCAAAGTTAATTGTATGGCCCAAATTCCCAACAAAGAGCCGTCTCAATGGGCTATGTACCGCTAATTTTAAGGTAAACATAAAATCAAAAGGATCGTGAATACATAGAATTCAATAGGAGAATACTAAACTAACTATACAGAGTAAACCAAACTGGGCATCCCTGCCTTTAGACCCTCCTTTGCTTTGTTAAGTGATGTTTTATTTAGGTGAAACTCCGATATAAGAACACTTGCAGAACTTCCATGTTGTACAAACGTCTAATTGCTCACGTAGACCTTGAATGTGACATTGAATGTGACCAGTGTAAGCTCTGTTCAAGCCTTGAACTCCAGTCATTTCTCATTACCGACCGTGGTGCAGAGGTAGAGTGGCCGACCTCTGATTGGATGATTGCTTGTACGGTTCCAGCCCTGCCCACCCCTGTGTTGAAGTGCCCTTGGGCAAAACACTGAACCCCACACTGCTCCTGGTGGTTTCAGGTTGGCGTCAGTGTTCGTCAGCACAGTGTGTTAATGTGTGCATGGGGTGAATGGGTGTGACTGTGAAACGCTTTGGGTTTTCAATAGAAGGTAGCAAGTATGTCATTTTCCATTTAACCCTCAGGTCTTAGTTCCACCCTCTGCCAACAATTGCCTCTCCACCCAATAAGTTTCTCAGTAGCAGTCAGTTTTCAGGAACTGAGTCATCAACCACAACACTGTCTTTTTTCTGAGACAGGATGTCTATAGGCTCAGTGACTTAGAATTGGGGGGGCTTTTTCAAAGGTGCAATGACACATTAAAAACCACAGAGGCAGTCACAAACCTGTTTTACCAACTTTGTTTTTGTTGCATTTATTTTTGTATGAATCCCTCATTTCACAAAAGCATTTTCTTTTCTTGTTTAGTCTCATCAACTGAGTGAAAGTTGCCGCTTTTGCAAGAGTGTCAGTAAAATTTAAAGCCTTCGTCACTCATGCCCTTATGGGTGGGTACGGGCTGTCTGTGGGTAAAAAATGGGCAAGAATGTAGACCGCTCGGTGAGTCAAAATGTTCCTGCACATTTTCTTCTGCAAGCATGCTGCGGAAAACAGGTCGTGATGAACACAAGTAAGTGAGACACAAAGCATTGCATATATTTTTCACGTTTCCAACCCCTACAAAATCCTGCACAATTAGTGTTTTCCTTGTGATAATTGGGCGCTACTTGAGTGGAACCTAATTGTTAGAAATTAGGAAATTAGACAGAGTGTAGTTTATGTGGACATCCTACGGGGACAAAGTATCACCTGGACACCTTGTGCGTGCAGCATTTGTGCATAGGCGTTAGGGGAACCAGTGTATGTACCTTACCATCCACTAAAGGTATAAGGGTACCACACGACAACATCACCTGTACGTTATAGGTGCGTGCCATTTACATTATGGTTACAAATACTTCATGATACACTTACCACACACACCACATTGGTACATTCCATTTTTTATTATGTCACTTGAGGTAGTCGTTTGAGCCTCGAGGGATCTAGAAGACACATCTGTGCTCCCCTTAAGATGCAGCTCTTCCTCTTTACGACCTTCCACGGGTCCAGGCAACCCAAAAACCCGTACAGGTCAACCCCTGTACAGGTCTAAAAGACCACGGCTTACGCCAGCAATGCTTGCATGAAGTGCGTAGTGCATTTGTCCACATGATGCATAAGTGTCTGTGGGATGTCCACACAAAGATCTATGTAGTTGTGACAAAGGCTTTTAAAACAGACTCAGGTGATGCAAGTACACCTCTGAAAAACCCACCAATCGTCACAGCACCTGAATACTCAATCACTAACCGCAGTTCTTGTTCACCTGCTCAGTCCAAGAGTTGATAACGTTCTGGTAGACTTAGTTTTGGATGTCATTATCTTCATTTTGTAAAGCAGACTTTTTTTTTTGGCCTGTGACCATTAGAAAACAATGCTTGCAACAAAGTTCTGGATTTGTAAATTAAGTTCCTCATATTGTATTTGAAAGAAAAGGTCAGTGTGTCGTCTCTGATCATCCAAAATGGATTGTTTTTCATCCAGTTGAAAATCTTGGGTTTAGTTTGTGTCTTGGAAGCACACAAACAGTGCAGTTCGCAGTTCTAACAAGTGAGTTGTTTTTTTTTAATCTTGTTGGGTGATGTTAGCTTCTCCTTTTTGCCGGCAATGTAGCACACTGGTGTGAAAATCACACTTTTAGACTTTTTATGTAATTCCCTTTTTTATTTACAGCTTCGATAGCAAATGTGCTTGTACAAGTTAGTAATTGAACAAGACAAAGCAAATGTTGAACAATAAACAATTAAATAACATTTAAATGAAAATGCAGTTGGCTGCACGATGGCGCAGTGGTCTGCGCTCCTGTTCAAGTCTTGAGTGGGAGACCTGAAACAGAACACCAATGGGGGACCTTTCTGCGTGGAGTTTGCTTGTTGGGTTTTCTCTGGGGACTCCAGCTTCCTCCCACCGTCCAAAAACATGCTCCGTTGGTTAATTGGTTACTCTACATTAGTGTGAATGTGAGCTTGCACGGATGTGTGATTGTGGCCCTGCGACAGACTGGCGACCTGTCCAGGATGTCCCCTGCCTTCGCCCGCAAGGGGCTGGGATAGGCTCTGGCAGCCCCATGACCCCGAAGGATTGAATGACAATGCCGTTTTTCCTAATGCTATGCTAGCAGGTACAAAGCGGCAGAAGCATAGAGCACGCAGAGGTTAGCTAGGTGACCATCTCCAGCTGCAGCATTTTTAATCGGGGAATCCTCTGTTTGGAAAATAAAACACAAGAAAACCAAAATAAGACTCAATGAGAAAACAATGCGATAAATAATGTTTTAGCCTAAACTTGAAAGAAAGGTGCCTTGAGAGTTCATTTGGAAGCTAAAGTACATCTACTACCTATGGATGTTGTGAAAAAGTCAGTGGATGTCATACACGCATTGTTTATTTCACTTCACATGTTATAAAGATAGGAAGGGGATAGAGAAACACCTGATTTAGTGTTTTCCTCATAACGGTCTCAGTGTGTCTTACTTATTGGGGCCAAAACCTCCAAATTATAAAAGAAAAACCTTTTCAATGTGGCATCAATGTCTGTGGGTCTAAAAAGCTGATTTAGCCATTCAGTCATTCCAAGTTCATCATTCAAACAACCACGAACACCGATGTTGTATGTTCTCTGTAGATTTACAAAAAAATCTAGTCTTGTTTAGTTATTCTCTGTGGTTATGAGACATGCCCAATTCAGCCTAAAAAGTTGTTCAGCCAGTGCGTCAAAGATGTTTCACATAGTGTGACACCGTCTACATATTTCCATGTATCTGGATACATTTTTATTTTAGTTATCAAAAATATATATGGAGGAGGGGAACTATAATATAATAAAGCATTCAAAATACCACAAGTGGCAACGGTTACCTGTACATTCTCGGCCGCTACCGATGTGTAGATCTTCATCATCACTGTTCTGCGTATATTCCAGAGTAACTGGAAGGTTAACACAATTAAACTGTTATAGTTAAAACTGTAAAATACAAACAACAATGTACAGATTACTTATTTCGTCTGAGTAGATTCAGATTTTCCTTCAACAAGCAGAACTCTCACCGGCGACAGCTGTTACAGACGTTCACTAAACTACCGGAACTCTTTGAATGTTTAAGCAACTAATGTAATTCCTGTGGATTCTGACACACATGATAATTGCAGCCCACTCTAATTGTGGAAGAGCGGAATGCCTCAGAACAACATCATGATGCTGGTGAGGAGCAGGAGACGACGTCGTCAAGCTGTCATTACAGCAAATGGTGGAAATACCCGTTATTGACACGGTTAATATTTGGGATTTGGGCAATCTTTGTTATTGTCTTCATATTTGGGGTAAAAAATATCAAACTAATGAAATCTGTGTTTCTTCTCATTCACTATTGGTAATATCAAAGGAAACTTGAACAAATGTCGTCAAAATTCAGACCAAATAGGAAAAACATTCATGTAAACATCAATGTCCCAACTTGTATACATAGTGTATGTATTTCTTGAGCTGTAACAAAAGGGGGTTAATCCATAAAGACCCCAAACACAAAAATATGTCAGATGTCATGTGAATTACATGTAACTGTTAAAGACCTTTTAATCATAAATCTTTAAAGATATAATTTTTTTATAGATGTATAAAAAAATCTAGTCTTGTTTAGTTATTGTCTGTGGTTCTGAGACATGCCCAATACAACACCAATAAGTTGCTCAGCCACTGCAGCAAAAATGTTCCCATAGTGACACTGTCTACATATTTCCTTGTATCCGTATACATTTTCATTTTAGATATCAAAAATGTTTAAGGAGTAGGGGAACTACAATATAAGAAACCATTCAAAATACCACAAGTAGCCGCGGTTACCTGTAGTTTCTTGGCCGCTACCGCTGAATGGATCTTCAACATCACTGTCCTCCACATGTACTGGAAGGACCAGAGTAACTGGAAGGTTGACACATTTAAATTGTTTTAGTTATAAATGTAAAATACAAACAACAATGTACCGATTACTTCTTTCATCGGAGTAGATTCAGTTTTTCCTTCAACAAGCAGAACTCTCACCGGTAAAAGCTGTAACAGACATTCTTGAAACTACCGGAACTCTTTGAATGTTTAAGCAACTAATGTAATCCCTATGGATTCTGATGCACAGATAAATGTGTTTCCAAAGTAAGTTGGAGTGAATGGACAAATACCTTCACTGCTTGTCTCTTTGCCCTTTTTCAAATTTAAATAATTTAATATTTATTTGTTTGAAATCTGCTAATGAGCTGTGTCAGCTCAATGAAACACTTGTCTTCCTTAGGCAGCAGTTTCATTCATTCATATGTAGGTTATAAAGAAAACACTAAGATAAAAAACAAGAGGGATAAATATTAGCATAGAATTTCATCTTGAGCTCCCATTTTTGCTGCCAGCTCAGTAAGTGAGTCTGTCATTTTGATTCAAACCAGTTTGGATTATTTTCTGCATTTGGTTCTGTGTACATTTTAGGATCCTCAACCTTTTTAACTTTTAGTTTTTAAGAATTTGACTTGAATCAACAAACACGTGCATTTATAAAAAGGAGACTGTGGCAAAGTTAAGACGTGAATCAGTCATAAATGCTAATAATAATAATTAAACAAAAAAACAGTTTTTTGTTGTTTTTTAAGATCTTGTTCTTCAGTCTGGAGCAAAGACGGTGAAATTCGATCATGCGCCACCGCAGAGTAATGAAGTGAAGCATGTAGGAAGACTTACCCAGAGCCCACAGCAGCAGAGAGACCTTTAGCAGAGCCATCATCACCAGCTTCCCTCTGCAAAGTCCAGACGAGTGTCTGTCTTTGCGTGCACGACCCGGAGGGCTGAATAAGTACGACGCCGCGACAGGAACCAGGCAAACCACATGAGCAAACACATCAGAATCTGTTCCAGTTTACCTTACTGCTCAACTACCGGTACATGTTTGACCTTTTCTCAAGCTGACACTCTCAGCTGTTTGATGACAACGTGCAACAATCACACAAGAAAATCAGAACGAGACCAAGTTAGATGATTGGGGTTAAAACGGGGCGTTTATTGCAGATGAGAAGTTGTCTGAGCCGCTTCAATCAGCAGCAGCACGGCTCACATGTGGGCTGTTCACAGATGATGTAACAATACCTGCTTTGGGTTTTCACACGACAGGAACACAAACAGGAAGAGAGCGCCTACCACAGCATCTGACACAAAACAGGTCTTAGCTTCATGTTGAGTTCAGCTCAAATCTCCTTGATTTGGTGAGTTCAGACATCTGACGCTGCTTTTTGACGTTTCCTGCATGTTACCAGTAAAACTAAACTAAGCAATGTTTTTGCAGTAACCTTGTTCAGTGTAGCTGATAAACAGCTGTTAATAAATTTGAATCTCAATCTGTTTAAAATGCAACTGTCAAAGAAATTCAAATACATCAAACCACTTAAGATGCAGAAATCTCCCTTAGACCACAATGTCTAAAAAATGTTTAAAAAATAATAACAAATTGGTTTAAAACTGTCCAAATCAAAACATGTCTACAGTTCTTTGGTAATAAAGTTCTTTTAATGCATTACCCAACATTTAATTAATGTCCCTTCAGTTCAAGGACATTAATATTCTGCTCATTGATGACTTTTGTTCAAATCAAGATTAAAACTCTACATGATAATCCATAACCATGTAAACGTCTGACACATGCTAAGGTGGAGATTAAGTGTGCAAACTTTGTGGAACTTCTTCAGCTTAACGCAGGAATATAGCTGAGACTACGGTCACATGTCCCAAAATGCCACCGCGAGCCAACCCAGATGCGAGTTTTTCAGCAAAAGGCATTTGTTGTTGGGGGGCGGCAGTCTCGTTTTTACAGCAGAGGTTTTAAGTAAAAGTTAAAATTTGACGGCGACCGGATGACTTTTTTTGTCTTATGTCATTAGCCACCCAGGCACATTTGGAGGTTGCGGAGAGGCAGTCCAGGGACAGGGGTGGCAGGAAGGCAGAGGCGTGTTAAATGACTGATAGGAGGGTCTCCAAGGTCCCCCAATTGTTTGATGATCGGCTCATTTCAGAATGCCAGCCCCTGCCCCTGTGCAGTCGTCCCACTGCCGCCTTCCGATTGTTAGAAATCGTACGGTAGCAGCGCAGGCGCTCGACGATGGCTGCTGACGTGGCCCAGTATTCTGGCGACCGTGGGTCCAAATGGAGAGATGATATTGATGCTGCACAAAAGTCATCATGGCGTTGTTACCACACAGCGACTCTAACACCTGTGGATTGACGAATTGATGCTGAGAAGAATACGAAGAAGGCAGAACTTAGTGATTTCTTGGGAGACACATCTAACAATGTGTAAATCTTTAAATGGAAAAGATTGTAATGTGTCAAATCTAAGTTTTCGAATGACCAGTGGTTGTTCACTTTCAGATGTTCAAACTTAAAGAGCTTAGCTGTCTGGACAAAGCAGGAAGACTTCTGACCTCCTTTGTCCTACTTTTGCGGGGCAAGAACACGGATACTGGGCAAACATACAGGTAATTTTACAGTTAAGTGTTTTTGTTTTTAGGTATTTCCATGCAGACAGTACCACTGTCTCTTGGCTCCATTTAGCAGAAAGTCACTTGCGTGTTTCAAAAGTTGGTTGAGTTTTTTGCTCAAATGTTCATTTGGAAGCAATAACATAGCAACCTTAAGTCAACCCCGTAACATCGGAGCTTTTTATCCAGTGTTGACATTCTTTTGACTATTGTAACTCTTCAACCGTTTACACAACGACTTTAAATCCAGCAGATTCTGAAGCAGATAAAGAAGCTCTGCACTGATATGCAACACTTTACAATAGTGAAGCCTGTTACCTCTTACGGTAGGTCATAGAGGTTGTGTTATTTTGGCGTCACCGGCGACAGCTCAGGTGTTAGAGGCTTAAGCCTTAGTCTGAACCGCCAAAATATCAAACTTGAAGACCGCTCAGTGAACCCGTAGAGAGAAAATGTTCGTGGACGGCCATACTGCAGGCAACGGATCTTAGAAAACACTTAAATAACGCGGAAGGGTAAGTAAGGGTGAGTTCGGTGAGACGCAGGAGCGTTGTACAGATTTTAACTTTTTTTCAAGTTTTTTAGAAAACAGTAAATGATTTGCACTGATCCCACAAATACATAAAAACTTTAAAATAATCTCACATTTCATAAATAGAACCCAAAATCACGCAGGAAACATCTTCAAGTGGTGCCAGGAACTTTGGGAGTGTCTTCAGTCATGATTAGTCCCCCGACTCAAACTCCTCCCACCAGTCCGGTGCGATGCTTTGCTCCTGAGCGAAGGCCGCCAGCTCCTTCAGGAACTCGGCGAACAGCACGATGGCAAACACCCGGCTCTTGGCATGCGGGGGAATGCTGGGGCAGGGGGGCAGGACACTGAGGGGCGGTAGAGGCAGGGCCTTCTTCAGGGAGCCGTTGGGAAGAGATGGATCCAGTACGATAAAACCGCCCTGAGACTCCAGGCACTCTGAGGGACACGGGAGGAAGAAGACGAGGTTAGGAGGTTCCAACACCGTGCTTACACTAGACAGCAAGTCTGTGCTTCTTTATAGTCACTGTGTTGCTTAAGTATTTGAAGCCACGCCCATACACCCAGCAGATGTGGGACTCAGATAGTTGGACTCAACATCAGTCCAACTCTAGACCTTACTTTGAAAAAAGTAATTTTTTTTACATTTGCCAAAAGCTTAACAGACTTAACATGAGGTCAAAACTGCTTTGGTCGACCATCTGTGGGTTTCTCTAAGGACTCCGGTTTCCTCCTACAGTTCAATAACTTGCTAGATAGGCTAACTCTAAATAGTGTGTTAGATGTCCATGTGAGTGTGTGACCCTGCAACAGACTAGTGACCTGTCAAGGGGTACCTATTGACCGTATATGAGAACTGGAGCGAGTGAGTGTGACGTCACCTTTAACCCTTGTGCTATCCTAGATGACACCCCCCCCCCTTACATTGACGTGTTCTCCCTACCATGACAAAGGTGGATAAAGGTGGAAAGATTTCATGTAATCCATGGACACCAGTGAAGATCACAAATCATTGAAGAAAAAAGGTTCAGAGCACTGTCTAGTGGGTCTAGATGACCCAACTCCCAATGGTACAGTGTCTAGGATACCATAACGGCTAGGAAATGGTTTACTTCAGGCTCCAACCAAATGAAATCAATTGAGTCGCCTTTTTTTTCCACAATACGGACGCTGCCGTGTTGGAACCAGAATTTGTCCAAAAGTGCTGCTTGGTCAGAGTCGGCGTTTCTAAGACAACCACTCTCACCAATTAGGAGTGAGCTTGTTGGAAGGCCACACCCCTACCACGTGTACCGGGCTCCAAGTAAACTGTCAATCAAGCATTTTGAATGTTGGAGGTGGGGGCCAGCAGGCTCCACCTACTTTTATTGAGGCATCTGATTGGTCAGTTCATAACTTCAACTACAGAAAAAGTATGAAGAAGAAAAAAAGATTATCAAAACAAAAAGGGTAGCATATATAGATAGATAGATGTCAATGGGATGTTGGCTTCTTGGAGCCAGCAGGTACTTCCTGCTTGGAATGCCAGAGGGGCATGGGTCACTCAATGGTTCCAGAAACCCCGTAACCCTGAAATGGATGTATGGACGGACGGTCTCCCATCTTTTCTTGAAGAATGTTTTTCATTACAATGTGACCAATAGTTCTGCTCCATTCTATAAATATAGTCTAATGTGAAAGTAAGAGTTTGAAGTTATTGTTGCCATAAACTGTTTTATTTGCGTGACTTCAGTCCATCTCTACGTTGTTGCTTTGTGAGCATTATTCTGGATAAGATGATTGAATACCTGTCCTCTTCAGAAGATAGTCAGAATGCTGATGTGAGCATTATTTTCCCTTTGCTGCTCCTTTGTGGTTTCCCTCCGTTTGTTTACCTCTGAATTTGCAGTCTTGGTCTTTAGCCAGCAAGAACCTCCAGGCCTGAGTGACCAGGGCGGGGTAATCCGGTCTGTCCCCCACATAACGCTCGATCTGAGCATGCACCGACACCAGCACCTACCATAAACGCACGCGTCATTGCACAGGTATCTATGGTTTACCGCAGGCAGGAGGAGCCGCGTGTTACCTGGTGAAGCGTGCGCACGCTGGGCTGACTGTGCAGCTCTGTGCTGAGCAGGAAGGACCTCAGAAGAGGTTGCGGGTACGACACCAGCTGGACCAGGATGCCCGTCAGCAGCAGGTTGACCGAGATGGAGTTTTCCAGAAGGTTCTCCAACCGGGACAAGAGGACGCTGATAAAAGGACCTGAAAGACAGATTTATCCTCAGGTGACTTTCTATGGGTTCACATTGATTGAGAAAGTATTGCAGATTTTTTCCAAACATTTTTATGATATTTGAACATTAAAGACAATCGAAATGGACTGTTAAATTTGATAAAGATAACCTCGCTAAACACAAACATTTACCTTAAAAGGAAATCAGCAGAGGTCCAGTGAAAATTAATAAAAGTATTTACCCTATAAACCTACAACAATACCGGCACAGCCCACAACTCAAGAAGCAAAATTATAGTGAACTTAAAACAGCATAATCATCTTTATCAGACCACTGGGAATGGTTTAAAAATAGATCAGAAGATGATCGCAGTGGGACTTTAAACTTTCTGAAGGGTCAGATTATGTCCAGAAATCTCTGGTTCCTCTCATGAACTCCTAGATGAGTGTTTTGGCAGTGATCGGTCACTTATTGGGCGGCTCGATTCCTCCTCTGCCCACCCATGTGTGCTGTAGTGTGTACTGAACCCCCCCACCCCATGGCGGCTCTTTCACCATCAGAGTATAACTATCGAAAGCAATTTTAAGCCTTAAAGACAGCGGTAAGACGCTAAATAATGCTCATCATCTTTTGTTAGCTTGTCTGACATCTGCCGCTAAAACCAATCTCATTTATCAGGTCTGATAGTAATCAGGCTGTGGTGTGGTTAGTGAATGACTATAAACATATAGTTACCACAGCTCACTTACGATTTTGTACCAGGGAAACTCACATGGAGTCACGGCCATTAAAACTGTTTTGCGTGTTTTTGGTCTAAACTTCATTTGGATTGCAAATGTAAAGGCAGGAAATTTAAACCTTGTAAAGAGATAAAAATTTGCTTTTCCAGCTCTTTTTGCCGCTTTGTTATTTTTTTTACTTTCCCAACTTTTTTTTTTTTCCTCATCAGAGCCAGGGATGTCCCTATCAGGGGTTTTTGGCCCCGATCCCATTTAAGTAATTTGATTTGGAGTATCTGCCGATGCCGAGTCCTGATCCAATACTTTTGCAACACATTTAAAATAATTGAGCAAATGTCACAACAGATCCAGGTTTTCTCCAATTATTATTTTGTCAACTTTTTTTATCATTCAACACGTAAACAGAGCACTTCTGTGAAGCAGATATTTGTTTTTTAATCCCCTTTTCCCCGAGCTTGCATTTTGTAGACGGTCCCTTGGCGGCCGTTCTCGCTGCCGTGGTTCCGCCGGCATCAGGAGACGCTGCAAAAACCAAAACTTTTTTCTTTTGAAATGCCTTTGCAGGTCGTTGTTTGAGTTCAATCAAACCAATAGAGACACTTGCTGTCAGTTGAGAACCTTTATCCAGAGTTTTTGAGCCCCAAAGTCTGAATCTTTCTGTGCGCCTCCTGCTTAAACTAACGCCACGTTCTGCCGCGTTATACGGCATTAAAATCTCGTGATCTTTTCATGATATCCAGACTTCTAGTAGAGTATTTATCTGTATTAATAGGCTTTGAATAAATAACTGATCAAAATAATGAGAATTCTATAAATATCCAATCCCTGATTGGGATACAAAATCCGATTCTGTTCAAGTCAGAAGCCATGTGGTCTGGTCGGTCGATCAGATCGGGGCATCCATAACCGGATCTGTTGCTGGCGACATCAAAAGGACACTTGCTCTTTGAACTATTCTAGCTCTTCTACTGTTTACGCAATCAACGTAATTCCAAACGATCAGGACTAAGTTCTGGCTTTAAAAGCTACTTTTATTTGATTGAGAATCTGTTGGAATTCTGTTAATTGCAAAAACGGTCAAAGAGTAACTCAAAGAACGACAACAATAGCACTAAAACTCCATTGTTTAAGGGTTGAGTCAAGAAGACGTTACTTATGGACTCAAGGAAAAGATGGAATAAAATGAACTTTAACATTAACTAGATCCTTTCCATCTTTATTCCAATAAAGTTACGTTAAATTTGTGATTATACTTTTATCATGTATTCTTACAGACCTGTACATGGAACTCCGTGTCTCCTGCCACCATTGGCAGAGCTGCTCCTCTCCTCTTCCTTCTCCTCTTCCTCCTCCATAGTTTCTCCTTCCTCTTCTGCTTCTTCCCACAGGAAGTCGGTGGTGAACTCGTCCTCCTCCTTCAGTTTTTGCCTCAGCGCTTGGACACGCCTCTGAAATGTCTCATGATGGTCGTCCATGTCATCACAGTCTGGCTCCACCCCCAAAGAGTGCATGAGCTCACAGTACTGAGACAGGAAGCTGTTGTTTTTGGTGGCTTTGCTGCTGGGCGGATTTGCAGAAACGTGTGGGGTTTGTGGCTCACAGTGTCCGTTTGGCAAAGAGTTGGTGTCCGAGCAGAGATCGGACTGCGTGTTCTGGTTTGGCCCCATCTGCCGGGTTGTGTTCTCGCTGTTCTGATTTAGCTGCTGTCTTTCTTCGTCACAATCACCACTTTTAGTGATGATGTGATTCTCTACTTTAAAGCTGTTTGTAAAGGGAGGTGGCTCCACCTGCTCAAGTATCGTCTCCAGTTCATCGTTTGCTTCATCGTTCCTGTAACCCTCGCTCGTCGTAGTTATCTCATAATCTGTACTCTTCCTCCTCTCATCTCTCCCTTCATCTTCGCTCCTTCTTCGTGTCGACATGATACTGTTGACCGTCTCCATCACCGTCTTACCTGTTGTCGTTAACACTGTTGATATTGTTGACCCAACATGGAGTCCTTTGGAGCTGCTCCCAGAGGCTTTCTGATTGGCTGCCCTCATTCGCTCCAAAACGGCTGACTTTGCGTCCTTCCTGGCAACGAGGTCATAAACCTGAACGTCGTCCTGAAACTCCGACTCCTCCACGTACGAGCCGTGCACCAGCTTGGTCGCCGTGCGCTGCATCTCCTGGATGTGTAGTGGTAGCACCTGCGGAGGCGTGGGGGAAAGCCTGCTCCTGCCAGACTCCGCTGCTTCACTTCCGTTGGGTAAACTCGGGGACGGCGACAAACACAGATCTTGACCTGCAAATATGTCGTCCCACTCCAGCTCCAAGGCGGAGCTGGCTCGTCCCGCCCGGTTGGAGACGGCTTCCAAAGAGGATGGAGTTGGGGAAAGAGCTGATGATGGAGAAGTGATCACCAAAGAGAAGATGGAGTCGCTCTTGATTCGGTGGATGAGTTCCTCTTCATCCTCGATGTCGTCTCCCGGTGTGTCAGGTCGGAACTCTTGAGCCGGCGGGTCAGTGCCGTCATATGGAGCCGACCAGAACCGACAAGCTCTGGACACAAAAACAGGAAAGATGACCACTGAAAACGTTTCAACCAAAGGGCCGCACCTTCACTTCCTTTACTGAGGCAGGTTTGATAACAGAAGTAGCTAAAGCCCAGTCTGTTTACCATTTAACCACTAGGTGGCTCATCACACTGTCAAGTTAATTACCAACCAGTCCAGTGTAAAGAGGCCAAACATAATTGGATAAGTCTTAAAGGATCTTTAGAATCTTCTGACTCCCATTTGGGGTCATGGGGTTGTTGGAGCCTATCCCAGCTATTGTTAGGCAACAGGGCCACACAACCACACACTCTCACATGCACACTTAGGGCAACTTAGAGACACAACATGGAAAGAACCCAGCTGGGATTCAAACCAGAGCCTATTTGCTCTGCAGCAAGAGTGCTAAGAGAGCAACTCTTTGACCAAAACTATAACAAGTCAGGAATGAAACGACACGGAGGGGTATTTAGGAGGGGTATTAGGACATCACGCTCACCTCTGAGCATTGGCGATGGTGTGGCGAGCGTCCCACAGGTAATGGAGGTAGTTGACGTCCATCAGGAAGTCGGAGGCGCGGCAGTAACCCACGCTGTCCGACACTGACAGATCTGAGGGGCAAGAGTTCAAATAAGCGTCTTTCTTTGGACCTTCAGGTGTGTTCTGCCGGTTCCGACCTGCTCCTTTGGGCCAGTGGATGTGCTCCGACCGTGCGTTGGTGCTGTGGAGGTAATCTGGGCACCAGGAGGGCATGAGGAGCAGGAAGGAGGCGGCGCTGGACGAGTAGCAGTCCCTCTGCTTCAGGGAGCGGCGCTGCCTCCTGCTCAGGTGGCTGCAGGGGATCAGATACCTGCAGGGACAAAAAACAACATGCGGCTCGTTGCTGCCCCCTGCTGGATATAAACAGATGTTTTTCAAACGCTGCCAGGCTGACCTGAACACCAGCTGCAGCATCACGTCTTCACAGAAGAGACCGATCAGAGTCCTGAACAGAGCCAGCGACACCGTCCCCAACTGCCAACGCCACACACGAGTCAGAGGGCGGGGGGCCGGACGCGGGGTCACGCCCAAATGTCACGGGGGACGTACCTGGAAGGGAGTGTTGACCCTGCTGACCAGCGTGTCCAGGATGTACACGTTGTCGTGCGTGTGCAGCAGGATGAAGGACAGGAAGATCTGCAGGAGGGCGGGCTCAGAGATGGAGCGCAGGAACAGGTCCAGGTACGCCGTGGTGGTCATCACCTCCTCCACCGTCAGCTGAGCACACAAAGACTTTTTCAGTCTGAGACGCCGCATTTATTAAGGCTTTATGACCGAACATCAGTCAGAAAAATAACATCAAAGAGACCTGAAACCATCCAGAAAGTATAGAATGTTTTACTGTCATGAAAAAATTAAAGGTGATCATCATATCAACATCTATTTTTATGTTTGTAAATAACATTTTGAATTGATTTGCTCAGCTTTAGTGACATTTTGTGACCAGCAGGGTGCGCTGGAGACCACTAAGCGCTCTAACATCCTGCCTCCCAGCATCCTCCTGTCGCACCTAAACTTTGAACAGCAACACTAGAATGAATCGGAAATGGGTCAAATTTCAGAGCAAAACATTTTTGTTTGTTTTTCCTTAAAATAATTTCAGAAGTTGGACACAAAAAAAAGGCAAAAGCTTAAAACGTTCCAAGAAAACAGCTTCCCTCTTTGACTATCTGAGAGTCAAAACACAAAAACTCTAGAAATAATCTTTCAAATATGTACACATTTAAAAAAATACTTGAAAAGTATCGGGCACAAATTCTGAAAATTCAAACAACCAGAAAAGAGAAATGATTCCAAACAAGAACTTAGGACATAAAGACAAAATGTTTTTTTTCTTTAACTGCTTTATGTTTTCTAAAGGGCGTGATTTTATTTTTTTAACTGAACTTTAATTCAGTTTTGGTTTTCATCTTCAAAATAAAATGTGCTGCAGCCTTTTCCTTATCATTTGATTCAGGAACTGCAGACTATTGTTCATGAGAATTCCCAGAATTCCACCAAGTGAGACCCCTGTCATGAACGCTGAGGGTCCGGCTGAGCAAAGACGGAACGAAAGGTTGTGGCCTTTTTCTTTTTGGTGGTGTGGTGCTTTCTTTCAGAGGTGTGGTACCTTATGCAGGGCAGGAGCCAGCACCGGAACCAGGAACCCGTCGTAGATGTAGCCCAGTAGCTGGGACCGGATGGAGGGATGAGCCACCTGGTCCAGGGTCACAACAAGGATGGGCTCAAACTCAGAGCTTCACGATGAAAAGGTGAGTTAGTGCACCGGACGTTACCTTGGTAACGGCACTGCAGAAGTCCAGCGAGTGCAGGAAGTGGACCAGAGCTGGAACCTGTAGACCCAAACTTCTGTTACCCCCCATGAGTCTCAGCCTAAATCCAGCTGTTATTTCTTTAAAATACTCTTATCGGATAAAAGTTTTTAAACTTTTACTGACCGTTTTTAGAAGTTGATATAAAAAAATATTTTTACTTCGACACATAAATATAAAAAAAAGACAGACACCTGTACAGCTTTAGCAGCACTTTTGCCCCGACACATAAATACTTGTTGGTGACAGCGTCACCATGGTTACCTGCTGCCAGTCAGCAGGGTCCAAGCAGTGCCAGTCCTCACTGTAGACCTGCAGCCTGGTGGGGAGAGACGAGTACAGTCCGGACAGACCTGTGGCCAGCACCTGTCCACAAACACACACAAAAACACACACACTGTTCATGTTTTAGATTGAAGGGACTAAATGTTTGTTGAATCTTTGGTCCTAGTTCACAAAACATTTTTTTCACATTGCACTCTTGAGAGAGGACCCAGGAACGTCCTGCAGTTAGAACAGCAGCTAGTTTGTGGGCGGGGCAGAGATGACCAGCTCTCTATAGTTGTGTTCACATCCAACGGGATTCACGCGTCAGGAGCCTCTAATTTGCCTTTTAAGTCGATACACAGACGTAGGCGGAGCTTCTGCGACGTGTTTTGAGCGTCAGGCACGTCCCGTTTCTGCCACCCAATGATTTCAGAGTTCAAATATCTGAACGGGGGCGAAACTTTACGTCCCATCAACTAGTCAGGATATTCAGCTTTGTGTCACAGACACATGGAAGTACCGCTGATATTCATTCAGCGGTACTAGGAGGGTCTCTGAATGATGACATGAACCCGCATAGGAGACATGATGTTTTTAGAGCTCTTTAAAATAAATAAACCTGATCTCCCAGCGTCATCCGTGTTCTCCTTTGGCGGTAGCTCCTCCCACATACGGTGGCAGCAGCAAGTATATAAATACGCTTCTGGACAAAGGTCCAGCAAGCAAATTTGACGGCCATCAAAACAGAGGCGGAGGACACAAAGTCTCTCAATTCCATTAGCTGTGAACATAGCTTGAACCCTTATCCTACTTGAAACATTAGTTTAATTTCTAGTTGGTAACTGAAGGATGGAGACCAAACTTTGACCTCTACCTGAAAACTCAACCTGAACTCATGACTTGAGCTGATTTTGTGACTAGAGACTTGAATTTATAATTTGATTCCCAAGATCTGACTCAATGTATGAGTGACAGCAAACTAAAGACTTTTCCTAAAGGGCCCATATCATTCTATCCTGAAGCCTTTTAGAGTCAACTATATCTGTATATATGATCATATGTTACCTTTGGAACACTGAAAAAAGGACTTTTATAGTGAAATATTTGTTGTTGTTTTTCTACCCGTAAGTAAGACGATTCGATCTCTGAGGCTCCTCCTTTCGCTCCATGTGGGTGCCGCCCATAACAAAGTTAACCTAGAGTCGGCTCGGCAGCGTGTCTACGTGTCGCCCACGAAAACAAACAACACCAGAACTTTTGCAAAGATGGATGCCGATCACCGCTAGCTCCACGGAGAGAGTGGGCGTATGTGTTAGTCTGGGGGCGGAGCTGGCAGCGTAGACTCTTCCTGGAAGGGGCGGTTCCTCACTTTGTGATGTCACAATGTGTGGACCCGCTCGTTTTCGTGAGTTGGGAGGGGCTGGTGCTCAGAGAGCAGATTTTTAGAGGAATGTTTAGAAATGAATGGATCAAAATATCACTTTGGGGTTGTTTTGTTGTGAGGAATTGACATTATTTATGAAAGAGTACAGAATTTGTGGAAGGAAAACACTGGATAAAGGCGTGGTCGAGCATTTGAACCTTCTTGGCTTGGCTAAAAGCAGATCTGCAGTCCAGTTGGTTCTGGTCTGGTTCTGATCCGTCTAGATTTAAGCTTCCTTTGGCTTATAAAGGCCGGACGTTTCATCGTCATCGGGATCCTCTCGGGACTGAACAGCAGCCGACCACATCAGCTGACTTAGTGGTCAACAGCTGCAGTCTGGACTCTCATCACGGGCCGTCCAATCAGGAGCGGCGTTGTTAATCCCTCTGCGAGGACGGACCAGTCCCACGCTGGTTTACTAATCTGCTCTCCTCTGACAGATTGAGGTCAGGCTGTGTTTGTGGGTTTAGAGCCGACACGCACAGGTGGCACGTGCTGAGCGCTCTTTCATCTCCCCCACATGTGTCCTTTCAAACCCATGACTAAACGCAGGGGGGCGGGGCTTAAACTTAAACTGCAACATGGCCTCTTCTTCTTCTTCTGCTTCCAGTTTACAAATCCTGCTTTCATTAAATGCATGATCTTTGCGGAACGTCTTTTGTTTTGCTCTTGCAGGTTGTGCCGACACCCCCTCATAAACTCAAGCTTTTGTTACATAACATCCCATAATAGGATTAAAGCACAGGGGGGCAGATGAACGGGGGGAGGAGAGGAGGAACCTCATTCATCTAGACCAGGGGTCTGGAGGTTATGAGCCAAATGCTTCTCTTTGATTAAAGAAAAAGAAAATGTTTTTCTTTTTAAATAGTATTATAATTTTCAGGCCATGTGGAGCATCAAGTGAAACATAAACCTCAAATAAGTCCAAACTAATTTACAAACAGTTGAAGCACAGTACGGATCACTCCACCAGGCTCCTGACTACAGTACCCATGATGCTCCAGCAATCCATCAAGCAGAGCGGCCTCGTAGTTCACCCATTGACTGTATCTGTGAAGTGGACGGAGTGAGCGTGGTGTCATCAGTGGAAAACGGTTTACTTCCAGCCCCGAACAAATTCAGTCTCCATTTTTTATGATGCGGATGCCGCCATGTTGGAACCAGACTTCATCAGTAAGCAGTGATTAGTCCGACAGAGACCTGACAAGACGGCGCTTGACAGGGGGGAGGGGTCACTCAGTCCAGTTCTCCATATACAGTCAATGAGTTTAAGTCATACAAAAACATTTTGACAGATAATTGAGCACCATGTACCACAGAAAACATGATGTACATCAAAAAAATCGATAAAGTTTAAGGATTTTATGTGCTCTGTGTGATCTACTTAAGTAGCCCTGATTTAATTTTAGTTGGTTATGTTTACGATTTTATGGCTAAGAAGCAACCAACGGTAACAGAAACGGTACAGTCGTCCCACATCTGCTGCATTGCAATTATCCTAGGTTGCACAGGATGTCTTTTATTTTGAAAGGGAATCATCTAAACTTTAATCAAAGGTTTCATATTTAGAAAAAAAAAAGCTGTTTCTATTTATGTTTTATTTACGGTGTGTCAGAAAAAAACACAACAGTGACACTGACGTGTTTCCAAAGCTGTTTTGTACCGTTCCAGAGGCTGAAATCGGACTTTGTTTTGAGAGAAATTAACCCACATGGCTATTTAAGTGTTGATGTTTGCAGACCCCTGATCTGATCAGACTTTAGATTTATCGAAGGGAACAAGTTTGTTCTGTTTTCTTTCAGGAAACCTAAAAAACCTTTTGAGGCAGACACTTCTTAATAGCTGCTTATTTGGATTATTAGACGCTACGGAGTAAAAATTCACTGTTTTTGTACGATTTATTTGTGCTCAGGTAACATTGTGAAAGCTGAGGAATTAGGAGCAATCAAGTATGTTCCCATGATGCAATGTGGTCAGGAGGACGGCTGGCTCACCGGGCAGAAGTAAGTGTTGTCAGCGATGTGCTGAGCGACTCGTTGCTCCGACGACGACAGAGACATGATGAGCAGCAGAGCCTCTCTGGCCTGATGGCCCACCAGACCCTGGCTGGAGCAGAGAGCAGACCTGTGACCCCACAGAAGGTCTGGACCACCACCTCACAACCGCCGACCCAAACTCAGGCTCCTCCGCTTTGGGTTGGTGTCAGAATTTGATCACTTTTCCTGTAAGTTCGACCCAAATTCTTCCAATGGAAACTGCTGGAAACAGTTTAAGAACTATACTGGAGGAGGTGTAGGACTGCTTCATGTCGGTGGTTGTTGGTGGTACTTTCACAAAGGATAATTTTGTGAAAGACTGTGTCACAGAACCACTACACACTTATGCAGATGATAACTGGTCCTACGTGAATGTATGCGTGGAGAAGATGCATCATGAATGAACCACGTGAAAACCACGGAATTACGAGTAAACCACGCAAAGAACACGTAGGTCAACGCTAAAGCCAAATCTGGCCCAAAATTCCTGCATCATCTACGCCAAGGCACGTAAACGTTGGGAGTGGGGTTATCCGGACCCCTCAAGATAGCTTATACACAGTTATGCAGCGGTGGTTCATGCGTGAAAAGTCTGTTGGACTGACACGATCATGGAAAGCTATAAATTTGAGTCTGAATCTCACAAAAATTCCGCACAACTGCAAAAGATTTATGTAGTACAGTAATTGCATATAAACTACATGAAATACACGTAGTAGTGAGATCTAGTTCATAGTGTTTGTAGTTACCAACTGCCTTCTGTGTTCTTCTGTTATCAGACACGGATGACCCGTGTCTGTTCAACTTTAGCCGCGGTTACATGGGCAGAATATCTTGATTGGATCAATGGTCGGGTTAAAATTCACCCGTGCACATGGGATCAGAAAACCTTTTTCCGATTAGAACAAACGTTCCCATGGCTCACACTTTCGGTCGGAATGAATCATCTGGGCATGCGCAGTAGTGTAAAATCACCCGGATGTGGAACTAGGTTCCGTTGTAAACAAACCGCTGCCACAGACATTTATGCAGCAGCTCCGTAATACGAGACGATCTTCCAAACGTGCTTTTATTAATGTCATGAATATTATGAAGCGCCTGTTCGCTCATCGTTATATTTAATCTGTGTGGTCAGTGCTTTCTTGTGGAAGAATTAAGATGGAAGAAAGCTTAGAACAGGCTAACACGGGCTAACATCATTAGCCTGATGGATGGACACAAAATCCAGGACCGTGCGAGAAACGCAGCAAACTGCAGCTTTCTAAGGACTGAGCTACATTTATTTCTGCTCTGAAAAGTTCACACAGACCGCCCCAAAGCCACTCTGTGAGCTAGCGGCCCGAGCTCTGTTCGAACACGGTTCTGCAGCCGCTAAACCAGAGCGGCGGGACGGCTCGCAGTCTGGATTCTCCCACACATAACAAAACAACAAAACGCACACGTAAAAAAGCACCCCCCCTCCCCTCGGACACAAAATTAATCCAGCTGCTCTGCTCACTCGGGTGCCAGTGGACCGAGTGAGCGTCGGGGGGCACGAAGCGCTCCTCCTCCGAATCTCCCCCGTGAGGGGTGAAAAAGAGGGCCGAGCCAGTGGAGCAGCGCTTTTCACGGGGCTACGCAGAGCCACACGCCATCTATGCGTGACGTAACCCAGAGCAGCAGTGACACACGATCGGAATGACCGTTTACATCCTCCACGATCGGATAAACGATCGGTATAACCCACCTATCTCGATCCGAAAGAAATTCTGATCCGAATGAGTCTGACCGGGGCAGAGTATTCCGAACGGCGCGTTTACATGACGCATTTTCTTTCCGATCAGGCGTTCATTCCGATTACTTTTGCCCATGTAAACGCGGCTAATTACATGTTTCGACAGACGCGTTCCGTTTTCATCAGAGTCGTCATCAGGTGGTTGAGTGTGATGTACGTAAAAACAGTTGATTGTTACTGAGGCTTTGACAGGTGACTCCACCCCTTTTGTTACACCAAAACATCCAGATCGGGCAAAACAATAAATGCAACGTCATTTACGAAATACCACGTCACACCCGCAATACAACACACATCAGAGAAACGGGACGCAATTTCATCACAGGACAACTAGAACACCGGAAGGAATGTGAAAAGGAAACGAGGCAAAGACTAACAAGAGGAGGACGATCAATAGGCCACTGCAAGTGAGAAAACCACACCATGGACTGGGAAAAGGCCAAAGTCCTCTGCACTGAAGACAACAGACACCGCAGATGGATCATGGAGGCGGTGGAGATACGACGAAAGCTGAGCCCACACTCTCATGAACCGGGTTAAGGGGCCTTCCTGCTTTCTCATACCCGGTGCAACATCCTCCAGCAGAAAACGGACATCAAGGGGCGGAGTCACTTGTCACAGTCAACTGTTTTTATGTACGTCATGCACAACCACCTGATGACGACTCTGACGAAGACGACCGTCAAAACATGTCAGGTATGTTAAAACACAACCGTGTCTGTTAACAGAAGGACCACAAAGTCAAATACCGGCCAAAAACGTTGAACAGTTTAAAAGTTAATTTAAGTTAAGTTCCCGTCGGCTGAAACCCTCGACGGACATCTGCGTTCATCGACGAATGACGAACGCAAGAAGCACGCGTGAATTACGTACATCCCGCATGGATCACGAAAGAACGACATTTTATACGTGGAAAATGCTCAAAAGGTACGTAGTGGCTGTTTGACACGGCCTTAAGGTGGAAGATTCCTCCTTAACAAGTAATCTGTAATGAATTACTGTTGGGAATAGGAGTATTTGTGTCTCTGTACCGGTGGATGTAGGGTATCAACAGGGAGAAGAGCAGGAAGTTGGCGGCTCCCTGGTCCTCACTGCTGTGGAAGAACAGCTCCAGCACCGACGGGTCTTTGACCAGAGCCGCGCACAGCTGGTTCAGCAGCAGGACGAGCTCCGCCTCCACCACGCCGCCGCTGTCTGCAGGGAGGAGACGGGTGAGGTTCGCTCACATCCCGGTCAAACAGAAACACATTAAAACGACGGAGCTTTTTGGAAAGTGTCTGATTCCCTGCAGGAGGAGGAGGACGCCTCACCGCTGGCTAAGGCTGGGCTGATCCATCTGAGTATCGAAGTATCAGTACCAGAAGAAGTATGGATACTACTTTTGATGCTTTTGTTGCAGTAAAGACCTTGAATTTAACTACAAAGCTCACCAAAGATGAGCGTCTGTCTCCTGTGTTGCCAGATTGGGCAAAAAGCAGCCCAATTTCAGCAACAGTATTTACTGTAAATGTGACACTAGTTATTGTTTCCTTTCCTATTTTTGTAGTATGTTATTATTAACATACATGTTCTATGTTGGATGCATGTTCAGATCAGGTTGATGTCATTAGATAACAAACATCTCTGTCCTGTATTTTATTATACATTTAATGAACAAAAAATCCCCAAAGTTATCAAACATTTCAAGAAAAAGTATCGGCGATACCAGGCCGGTAACTACTTGGATCGATAGCCGGATTCCCAGCCCCGCCCACTCCTACCGGCAGCGGCTCCGGCGCAGGAGGCCAGCAGCATCATGAGCGGCCGCAGCACGGGCTTGTGGTGCAGCAGCGGCTGCTTGGCCTGCGACAGCAGCATCTGGTACATCCTCAGCTGCTCCAGCTTCATGTCCTCGGTGAACTGCCTCCTCAGGCTCCACAGGAACAGCCTCTCCATCACGCCCTCCAGAACCACCAACTCCAGGATGGGACCCATGGCTCCTCCTGGAGGCCACAGAACCAGAGAGTCAGGAACCCGCGGCGGCCGGAACCCGCGGTGAGGCCGGCTTCACCCGCCTCTGCCCACCTCTGCCCGCCTCCTCCTCCATGAGCAGGAACAGCATGTGCTCCACGTAGTTCTGCACGGCGCTCGCCTCGTCAGCCGGGATGGGGCCGAGACGCGATGCCCCCCCACCGCCGCCGTGGTGACCGGAGAGGAAGCTGAAGGCGCCGGAGCTGCAGCGGCTCGGCTCGTGCTTCTCCAGAATCCTGGCAACCTGGTCCAAAAAAAACCTCATGGAATCAGTTATGGAGACGCAGGAAACGGGACAACCGGGACGCACGGACACACACACACATGCAGAGAGAAAACACACACACACACACACACATGCAGAGAGAAAACACACACACATGCAGAGAGAAAACACACACACATGCAGAGAGAAAACACACACACATGCAGAGAAAACACACACACATGCAGAGAGAAAACACTCACATGCACACACATGCAGAGAGAAAACACACACACATGCAGAGAGAAAACACACACATGCACACGCATGCAGAGAGAAAACACACACACATGCGGAGAGAAAACACACACACACACATGGAGAGAAAACACACACATGCACACACATGCAGAGAGAAAACACACACATGCACACACATGCGGAGAGAAAACACACACATGGAGAGAAAACACACACATGGAGAGAAAACACACACATGGAGAGAAAACACACACATGGAGAGAAAACACAAACACAGAGAAAACACACACACAGAAAACACACACACATGCAGAGAAAACACAAACACAGAGAAAACACACACACAGAAAACACACACACATGCAGAGAAACACACAAACGAGCACATATATGCGCACAACTATATATGCACAGAAACACACATGCACACACAGGAAAACACACACATACATGAACAATATCCCATATACACACAAACATGCACACACACATATAAACAAGTACACATGCACATGTACACATTTACACAACAGACACTGCACTCACATGAAGACATGCATAAACATATATTTTACACACACATCACATTCACACACATGTGCACGTGCACACACACACACACTAAGGTGCACCGTTACCTGAGCCCAGTGGTTCCTGAACACGATCATGCAGGTCTCCGGGTCCACTCCTCTTAAGGTGAGGGACTTCTTCCGGTTGCCCCCGGCAACCACAGAGGCCATCATCCTGGGAGGCTGCTAAAGCCGTCTCCAGCTGTGTGTGAGGCGCCGTCCTCAGGTGCTGAGGTCACATGGCTGTCCCAGTCCAGGACTGATGGACAGCTGTCAGTCTGAAAGACAAAGTCCAGACGTCAAAGTTTGGACCTGAAACTTTCCCATCAGGCCTTGAGGGGAGGCGTTAGCTGCTAAACCTCCAGCATCAGCAGCATTAAACATCCCAGGAGGCCTGAGCCTCAACCAGAGGCGTTCACCGTGAGGGCGGGGCCGCACCGTGGCACTGATTCCGACTGAACAAGGCTATTTCTGCCCCGCGTCCTTTGAGCTTCACTTCCTTCCAGGTCGCTGCAGGTTTTTACTTTGTTTAATTCATTCTGGAATCAGCTTTGCTGCTGCAGGAATGTAACCCCAGCGGAGACGTTCATCTGATGACTGTTGGATTGTTTACAAGACTTTCTTTAAAGAAGTGAACTTTGATCCAACAAGGAAAGTTGTCAAAGTTCAAAAAGGAAGTTTGACGACTGCTTTACTTTCTCCACAAACTCACACTTGGTATGGTGTTGCGTTTGTTTCAGGTGTGGGGCGTTTCATAGATACTCTTTTAATTCTGAGGGATTATTTCCGGATTAGCCGGCTGGCGTGCGTCCCAGCGCGGCAGCGGTTTGCGTGTTTGGAAGTGGAGCTGCAGGAGGAAATGAGGCTTCAGAGCTGCAAACAGGAAATCATGGAAAGGCTCCTTCCTGGGCGTTCCAGGAAATTCCAGGATCCTCCTGGAGGTCCTGGAGGCCTGTCTGCAGAGTCCTACCTCTGTGCTGCTGCTGCCGCTGCGGCGCCATGGACACGTGTCCTGCCGCCTCTTGACCTTAAACGAGACAGAGGCGGGTTTCAGACACTGTTCCCACTGAAATCTGCAGCTCAGATTCCTGCAGAAAGCTGGAGATCTTCATCAGGAGAGGAAGACTGTGACCACAGACTGATAACAGGATGAGGACTTCCTGAGTCAGAGGAGGAGCTCAGAGACGGACAGTGAATGGAGACGATGACCGCTGCTGAACTCTGAGTTCAAAAGATCAGATCAAAGTGGAGAAGCTGAGAGAGAGTGAGAGAGAGAGAGAGAGAGAGAGAGAGACACGCCACCTCACCTGAGACGTCTGGACCTTCCAGCTGTGTGTGGCTCTGTGTGTGTGTTTATGTATATTTATAAATGTTTACCTGTGTGTTTATGTGTGCTTAAGTATGTCGGTTCTTTGTTACACGCATGTTTTTTTGTCAGGTGTATTCATGCGTGTATTGTCTTAAAAAATGTTTGTGTATTTTTTATATGTGCATGTGTCTTGTGTAACACATGTGTGTTTGTTTACTTGTTGTGTCACATGTGTGTTTTGTGTTACATGTGTGTGTTTTGGCACGTGTGTGTGTTTTGTGTTACAAGTGTGTCTTTTTCATGTGTGTGTTTTGTGACAGTGTGTATGTGTGTGTTATGGGTGTGTGTTTTGTGATAGGTGTGTGTATTTTGTGTTACCTGGGTGTATTTTGTGATATATGTGTGTTGTGTTACATGTGTGTGTTTTGGCACGTGTGTGTTTTATGGAAGTGTGTGTGTTATGTGTGTGTTTTGCGTAACAAATGTGTCTTTTTCATGTGTGTGTGTGACGTGTGTGTTTGTGTGTCCTCAGCGTCCGTCCACAGACAGAAAAACAAAGGTGTTTGTAAATCAGTGGATAATCTGAGACGAGACGACGTGATGTTTAATCCCAGACGGCCTGATGACATCACAGTCCGGGATTAAAACACAGATTGACCTGAAATCCTAAACCATTCTACTGGAACATGATGGAAAGGAGGCAGATGCTTTTATTCCTGTTTCATGTTCTAATCTGTCAGATGAACTAAGAAAACCTAAAAACGAGGAATAAAAACCTAAATCTGTTGGTTCTCCAGCAGGATGAGGAACCTCCCACTGCTGACTTGTTCATTGATGTATTTCTGAAGATGTAGGAAAACATATTTATATATTCGTATTATCACTAGAATACTATGAAGTTCTGCTGATGTTCTTCCCACAGCGGTCCTGTTAACCACTTGGAGGTGGAGACGTTCTCCAGGAACCTGAAGGCCTCCAGATTTCATCCTCATGCAGTCAAAACTCTGAGGTGAGCTCTGACTTTTATTTCCTCCGTGTGGCTGCAGACTAAACATGCTTTTGTCTGCAAAACATTTGTCAATAAAGTTTGCAGAAGAATGTTTGACAGACCTGAGCATCAGATTGGAAAGAGAGGTCGGGATAAAAAAAAGCTAAAGTTTTGATGTTTGGAGAAGTTCAGAGGTCAAAAACCCGATTTTACGACAACGAGGAAGTCTTAAAAGCATCCATGACAGTAAAATCCAATCCAGGATTTGATCAGGTTGGGGGGGGGGGGTGTCTGAATTCAATCCAACCTTTAGGTCACTGGATGCTGCAGCTCCAAAGCACAGCGGACCTTTCAAAATAAAACGCTTTTTATTGTTTACTTATTTCTAAAATCTGCTTCTATGGGGATTTTTTTATGAAAAAAACATCTTTCATTTAGCAAAGAATTATTTTCACTTTCCTAAATATTTAATTGAAATTAAAAATGTCTTCTGGTTGTTTTTTAACTTTTCTCCTAATGTTGTTACTTTGTTTTTATTTTTAGTAGCAGACCCAGACTGAACTGCGTTTTTGACATATTTTTCATTTTTCTGAAGGGTTGGTCAAACCGGCAGTGGGATTACAGGTTTCTTACCTCTGTGGCTCTTTGGACCGAAGGTTCGAGCCGAACTTCTTCTTTGTCCTCCCACAGTTCTGTAAAAGAAAAGCTTTAAATCCGGGCCTTTAGCTGGTTCTGTTGGACCTGTGAACCGGATCTTCAGAGCGCCGACCTGTCTCCGAGGCTCTGAGCGGCTCAGCTGTCAATCAGACTGCCGCTGGCCCCGAGGCCCCGCCCCCTGGGTCATTAGGCCCCGCCTCTGTCGGCACAAGTCCCGCGTGAGGGAGAACAGCTGATCGCTGTAAACAGGGGACCTGATTTTTCTTTAACCATTTTAAAACATGAATTTTTAACACTTTTTAAAAAATGTTTTGGAAAATTAATTATTCCGAAAATTAAAGCTTATTAAAACAAAATAAAGAGAAATATTATTTTTTATCACAAGTCGCCTGTTTTAGGAACTGTTTCATTTAAACAAATGTTGCTCAAATATAACATACCCATTTAAAATGCGATTTACACAAAAAATATTTGTGTCCTTCCAGCAGTCTGGACTACTGTTATGTTCTCACATAATTACTATAAAATATTCATTTTAGGGTAAGGATGTAAAAACACGTGACTTCAAGCCCTGTTTGCCACATAGATTCAGGCCCCTCTTTACAATAAACACTCCAACGCACACAGACACACACAAACACCACACAAGGGAGGTGGGGCCTCTGATCTTCTGTCCCCTACCCCATCCATGGAGGGGGGGTACCGGGCCCTCGGCAGCGGCGGCCGTGTCCCTTGGGTGCTGGCTTCCTGGACCCGGCGGCCCTGTCTCCATGCGGGGAGAGGGATCCCTGAGTTCCCCTGGGGGGGTCCGTGTCCCTGTAGGTTCTAGTCCTTGTCCTCGAGCGCTGGGCCTTCTCCAAAATCCCAGCAGTGGGTCGGGGTCACAACACTCTTGGGGGAACCCCACTTCTCCCCCTGCCCTGCTCTCTCCTGCACCCCCTGCAGGGTGGGTGTCTGCCTGGATCATGAGGCGAGTCTCCCTTGGGGGCCCTGGCTCGTGCCTGTGGTTGGGTTGGGGGTGGGGGTACTCAGCACTCCTGGGTGGTGGTGGGCTGCTCGTCTGGGGCTGGGGGGGGGGGGTTTCACTGAAATGCCTCACATGTGTTGGTTTAGTATGCGTGTGTGTGCTGCAGTTGTGTTGTTTTCATGTTGACATGCTTGTCATGTGATCATTTTTGATGCCAACAGGGATGTTGGTAACATTTGAGAGAGTGTGTGAACAGGCCACGCCCCTTTTACACCAACCTTTACACCTGACAGTAATGATGATAAATTCCAGCTATACTTGTTGTTTCCTGCTTTATGATTCTACCCCCTCTCCCCCACCTTTATATGATCCTCCTCCTATTTCC
>CM074505.1:608823-676112 GCA_037389245.1 Oryzias sinensis
TTTATTTTTGCTCTGTGAAATCTTTTACATAAAAAGTAAAAACAGACTTTTAGATTCTGGTTTTGTATGGAAAGAACTGAAAAGCAAAGATTTCTTTCCTACAACATTAAGGTCCATCGAGATAAGAGGAAACAGTTTAGAATCTGGTTTCAGAAAACAGAATAAAGACATTAAATGTGGAAGTTCAGCCACAGTGGAATTGAGAGTCTGAGGTTGGTGTATTTTATATTGAAAGGGCATATATCAACAAAATCTACTTTTTTGAGCTTTAAAGTGTTTTATAATATTAATTCCTCAGAAGAAACAATCCCAAAGTGATATTTTGATCCAATCATTTCTGAATATTCCTCTCTGAGCACCAGCTCCTCCCAACCCATGAAAACGAGCGGGATGTCACATAGTGACATCACAAAGTGAGGAACCGCCCCTTCCAGGAAGAGTCTGCGACGTCAGCTCCGCCCCCAGACTAACTCACACGCCCACTTTCTCAGTGGAGCTAGCGGTGATCGGCTAAACGCTTCCCTTTTATTTTCACAGTATGAACATCCATCTTTGCTAAAGTTCAACACAGACACGCTGCAGAGGCCGGATTTTAGGATGACATCATCAAATGGGTGGCACCCACAAAGACTGAAAGGCGGAGCCTCAGAGATGGAGTCGTCTTACTTCTGGATGTGAAAACGAGCTGCAAAAATATAAAATTATTTAAAAAAATATTATTCTTTCGTGTGCCAAAGGTCAAATACGATCATATGTCTTGGTCTAGATTACTCTGAAAAGCTGAAGAAAAGCATCATATAGACCCGTTAAACAATGATTTTGTTTTGAACAAACACATCTGCATCTGTATCTCGTTCTTCCTGTTTGTAGCAGAAATGTCTGTTTGGAAAAAGAGGAGAAGATCTTCAAGGACAAAGCTGCAGCATGACGGCTCTGAAGCCTCCAACAGGTGAGATCTACCTGAACAGAGGTGACCTGCAGCCATCAGGAAGCAGCTCTGAAGCTGCAGAAGCTTCTGGAACATCAAAGGGTCTCTCATTTCAGTGTTGGATGTTTTAAATATAAAAATGAAACACAAAGCTGCAGTTTGACTTTCTCAAGTGGAGTTTTTAAAATGTGAATGTTTCCATTTCACTTGAAGTCCCCCTCTGATAAAATCATGTTTTTGACATGTGTGTGTGGCATTTTTTTATGAGAACAAATGTAATAAAAAAAATCATCTAATTTTTGCATTTCTAAGTATTTCTGCTTTGAAATCGCTGTCAATCATTTGAATTCATGAGCTGTGAGGCTGGAGCAGGCTGGATCCCCATTCCAAAAAATCAGCCATTACCTTTGAGTTCATTTGAATGAATGAAAAAAAATTAAAAAATGATTTTTTTTAATGTATTGTTACTTTTGAGCGTTTCGAGTCATTTCATTAAAGCATTGTGGAGTTTCTTTCTGTAACTGAGGGGTACCAACTATTTTGTCCACCACTGTATGTAATATTATGTAAATATGTAATTTTATTTTGATCTTTTAGGGTGATTTTAACATCTACAGGGACTGCAAATGAAAAATATCCCTTTAGCTAACTATGTCATCTTGACAGAAATGTTTATGAATATGTGCTGTCCCTGTATTAAAAAACACTAAAAAAAACACTTTTGAGAATAGACTCAGTTGGTGTCAGTTGCTGCCCTGCCTTGTGTCAAGGTTGTGTAAACTCCGTCTTGCACAATGAAGATCCAGGGCAGATCTGCTCAGCTCAGCACAAATAGCCACGCCCATGTGGAGGAGATTTTGCAAACAGTAGCCTCAGATAAACATGAAATATGGCTTTTTGAGACATTTAGGTTGTTGGATTTGGTTAAAAAAACTATGTTCAAGATCATAATCAAATTACCACTGGGAGCAATTTTTTAAATAAAAATGTCACAGGGGGACTTTAAAAGAACATTTGTGTCTTACATTTAAATGTTCTTTATTTAACATTAATATATGGATGATTCTATTTTTTTAGCATTGGTGGGATTGATGTTCAATCCACGGATAACAGCTGGGTGTCTCTTAGGAGCGACAGGTCCAAGTATTTACCACCAAACTTTAGTGATGATGGAATAGAAAGGTAAGTGTAAACTAAAAACACAGATGTTCCATTCTCATGTTTGACCAATGTGTCTTTTTATTTACCTGAGCTTCTGTTTTTTTCTGTAGTTTTCCATTTCTGAATTCAATCACTTTGATGAAAACGTTCCCGACATTTCACACACATGAAACCACCAGGGGGCACCATCCAGTGCTTTTTTTCATTTTTTTCATGGTAGATGTTTAAAAAGTTTATTGCAGGGAAACAGATGGAAACGGTTTAAAAGGAGGAACAATGGTGATGTTGGTTAAAGGATGTTGAGGTTAGAGCTGCCAGGTCTAACGGGAAGAACAACTTTCAAAATAGTTTCATTTCCCTGTTTTTAAAATGAAAAACCTTCTTTTCCTTTCTCTATTGTAAAGTTTTTGAGAATTCTTTTCCAACACCAAAGACAAGACAGAGAATGACTACTTACTAGAGCTGCACGATATGAAGAAAACTTACCATGTGTGATATTTGTGATCAATAATGTGATGACAATATGACTAGTCATACATGAACAAATAGCCAAACTAAAAACAACTAATACGTCATTTATTTTTCACTGCAACATTCAACATGACTTTAATGATACTGTGAGGTTTCTCAATAGGAGACAAGTAAGAATTTGTATGTTGGGGAAACACTCCTAAGAACATTATCTACCTTTGTGGTAGTACTGACCAAAACTAACAATTAAGAACAATGTAGGTAGTGAGCCTTTTGGCTTTTGTTATTTTTTTAATATATTTTTATTTTTTCTTTATTTTTATATATAATTTTTATATATTTTAATTTTAAACATAGTGATTTGTCTCTTTATGCATGTGTGGAAACATTTTTTTAAGTAATCCTTAGTTGCAGTTTATGACGTCTTTTGCAATACTTGTCTCGTAAAGGCTTATATCTCAATGCCGATCAACTTTTTCATTTATTTTGTGGACCGACTTCTTACTAATTTAGTTAGAAATAAAAACACAAATAACATTGATATTTTGTTCTTTCTGCAGCCAAGAAAGTAAGAAGCTGCTCAACTGTTCCGTTTGTACTCAGGAGCTGAAGGACTCTGTTCAGCTTTCATGCGGACATCAGTTATGTAAACAATGTCTGAGTTCAGGTTTGGAGCACTCAGACTCTCCAGGAGAAAGTCACTGTCCAGAGTGTGCAGAGAAATTACTGAAGGCCACAGATGAAAGTGCAGGTAAAGTCATTTAACTATTTTTTGCTGATGTTAATGAAAATATACTGGTAAAATACACTTACCAGCCACTTTAATAAGTACAGCTTGCTAGTATGGGTTTGGACCCCTTTTTGCCTTCAGAACTGCCTTGATCCTTTTGTGGCATTGATTCAACAAGGAACTGGAAACATTCCTCAGAGTTTGGTCCATGTTGACATGACTGCATCACAAAATTCCTGCAGATTTGTCGGCTGAACATCCAAGAGGCCAATCTCAGGTTCCATCACATCCCAAAGGTGATCTACTGGGTTGAGATCTGGGGCCTCATTTATAAACGTTGCGTACGCACAAAAGAAGGCGTACGCCACTCTTTATGCAATAGTTGAGATTTATAAAAAACAAACTTGACGGGAAAATGTGAGGTCCTTCAAGCTCTGACCCAGGCGTACGCACAAAAACGGGTGAAATGAGAAACGGCGACACCGTCGGCAGATGGAAGAAACACGTGAAAGTGACAATGACAATCCTGCCTCTCATAAATAACATGAAGACTTCACAAAGCAAGTCTTACAATTAACAGCCTACACGAACACCCGTTTGATCAATCAGCAGTGAAACAAACAAAAAAAATCAAACGAAAATTCAAATGAACACATATTTGCAGAAAGAAAAGTGAAATATGTTCTGCAATATTGGCATGTTGTGCAATTCATCCTCATAAATAATATAGTTAACAGAACGAAATAATGTACAAAACTGATATTCTCGTCAGTGTGTCCGTCTGGAGGAGCAGATAGACATGCGGGCGTGCGGACGGACGGACAGACGTACTAATTGTCCACTGGGGAAAGTTGTTTTCATAATAAAACATTTCTTCATAAGCTATGGAAATATGGTATTCATGCATATGCCTTTAGTTTGTTTTATTTTTGACAAAACAATATATGGCGTATGTCTCAACCATTCAGAAAGCAACAACAAATTACATTTGCGCGGAACAATTTCCCATTTCCACCTGGATTATTACCGACATCTGTAGCTTGTCAGATGTAATTAAATGGAGGGAAATAAAATGCCCCATCACAATGCGTAATGCCGCACAATGGCTGATCATGCGCTCTTAGAAGATGTGGCAAATGGAAGAATTCGGAGTGAACGCATCTTTAGAGAAGACTTGCTTGCTGACAAATGAGGACGAGTGGCTTATGAGCCGGTTCCGACTTCCTCGAGCCGTCCTTTTGGACCTCTGCGGGCTTTTGGGCCCGGCGTTACAGAGGAGCATTCGGAGGAACCACGCGTGTCACCCGGTGCATCTGGAGCTCCGGTACCCCACCCGTAGCCTCACAAATTGGACCGGCCATGGTCGCATTTACGGCGTCTGCCACCGTTTGCCACTCACGTGTCTTTTTGGCAGTAATGTCCACACTGTGTCCTCCAAACAACATTCTTCTCCTCTTTTCCACCTCGCCAACGACAACTTCTACTTCACATTGAGTGAAGTTCATTTCTATTCATTTCCTCTCGGTGTTTACCATGGTTTCGCAATCAATGAATATTCATTTGTGGGCGTTTCACGGACTATTTATGGGCAACTATGGGCCTGTCATGAACCCGCAAAAAGCTGCGCTGCATTTAGAATTGGTTGTGATTTCTTAAGGGAAAGATGTGTAGGATGTGCGTGCGCAAGGTTTTATAAATCTGAATATTTCTGTGCATACGCACGTCCTATGTTTCATCCGTACGCCACTTCTGACGCAAATCCTACGCAAAGTTTTATAAATGAGGCCCCTGGTGATTAGAGGCCAATTGTGTCCAGTCAACTCATTGTAATGTTCAAGAACCCAGTCTGAGAAGATTCCAGCTTCTGGAAGTAGTCATCAGAAAGGGATGGACATGGTCAGCAACAATACTGAACAAGGCTGTGGAACCATGGAACCGTTGGAACCATGCTAACTTGGTACTAATGGACCCCAAAGTCAAGGAGTCGCCACAGAATCAGCTTTTTCTGATTCACATATTTGGATCGGCAGAGAGTTTTTGTTATGTCAGATGTCCTTCCTGACAAAACCATCCAGGCTTGGGACCGGCACGATGAGACCCTTGCTTGGGCCCTCTTGTGGCTACATTTTTAGGCAGTAGCATGAAGGCTGTTGCCGAAGGACCCACATTGGATAGTTTATTGTGCCCCTCTGGGAGTTGCACTCTGATTTCCCTTGTTCCAGTCCTGCACCTAGCCAACCAAGCTGTTCAGCCGCTTAACAAAGGGACCTAAAGTCTGGCAAGAAAATATCCCCCACACCATTTCACTACCACCACCAGACTGAGCAGTTGATACAATGCAGGATGGATCCATGCTTTAATGTTGTTGAAGCCAAATTATGACCCTCTAATCTGAATGTCACAGCATAAATGGAGACTCATTAGGCTAGAACACTTTTCCAACTTTCTGTTGTCCAAGGTTGGAGGTGTTGTGTGTTCAGAGAGGTTCTTCTTCAGACCTCGGATGGAACCAGTGGTTATTTAAGTTCCTGTTGCCTTTCTGTCAGCAGGAACTAGTCCGGCCATTCTCCTTCAACATCAACAAGGCATTTCAGCCCACAGAACTGCAGCTCACTGGTAAACCCTATAGATGGTTGTAGGTGAAAATCCCAGTTTCTGAAATACTCAGACCAGCGTCTAGCACCAACAACCATGTTCAATTCCCTTCATTCACCTTTCTTCTCCATTCTAATGCTCAATTTAAACTGCAACAGATCATCTTGACCATGTCTACTTGTTAAGCATTTAGATGCTGCCATGTGATTGGCTGATTGAAGACTTGCGTTAACGAGAGGTTGGATAGGTGTTCCTAAGAAAGGGGCTGGTGAATGTATGTAACAAGGTAAAAGCAAATAAAACAGCAGATGTCAATGACAGTTCATTAAGGTATATTTCATTTATCAAGATTTCTCTAATCTATTTTTACATGCAAGTCTACAGAACTTCAATCAAAAATAGAAAATATGCAATTTTGCTTTCAGGAAGCATCTTGGAATCAAAGAAGACCCTAAAAGAAGCAATGAAAAATGAGTTTACAGAGACATCTGAGGGCAATGGTGACCATCCCAGTTACTTGATGAGCATCTTTACAGAGCTCCACATCATCAGTGGAGAAAGTGAGGAACCATATATTGAGCATGAGTACAGACCCCTGAAAAGCAAACGCAGAAAACGATCCAAGTCTGGCTGTAGTGTTGATCTGAAGGACATCTTCAAAATCTTTCCTGATCAGAAACCCAACAGGACCGTCCTGATGAAGGGAGTCTCAGGCATCGGAAAGTCTTTTGCTGTGCGCAAGTTCATTCTAGATTGGGCAGAAGAACGGGAAAACCAAGATTTTGATTTTGTTTTCATGTTTGCATTTCGTAAGTTGAACTTGTTCAGAGGCAAGAAGAGCTTTCTGGAATTCTTGAGTGAGTTTCACCCGGCGCTGCCAAACCTCCAACACTTGGTGGGTTTTGACAAAACCAGGATTCTGGTGATCCTTGATGGCTTTGATGAAAGCAGACTCCATCTGGATTTCCACAAGTCCAACACAATAACATCCATCAGGGAAAGAACATCTGTGGAGAATCTGCTTGTAAACCTCATCAAGGGTAACATTCTTCCAAACGCAAATATCTGGATAACTTCTCGTCCTGCAGCAGCCAATCAAATCCCAGCAAAGTACGTGAACATGGTGACAGAGATAAGAGGGTTCAACGATGCGCAGAAAGCCGAATACTTCAAGAAGAGACTGAGTCCAGACTTGAGTCTTGCTGAAAGAGTCATCTCACACATTCAGTCCTCACAAACTCTGGACATGATGTGCCAGATCCCCATCTTCTGCTGGATTTCTGTCATCTTGTTTCAAGAAGTTTTTAGAGAAGGTGGAGATACAGAAACCCCCAAAACTCTGACTGAGATGATGGCCCACTTCCTGTTTGTCCAGACAAAACGCCAAAGCAGAAATTATGAGAAGAAGAGTGAGACAAGCAAAGAGAAACTTCTGAAAAGTCACAGAGATTTCCTTCTGAAACTTGGAAAACTTGCATTTGTTCAGCTGCAGGAGAACAATCTCATCTTCTACGAGGACGACTTGAAAGAATGTGGGATTGACGTAGAAGAAGCATCTGTCTACTCTGGATTTTGCAACACAGTTCTCCGAAAAGAAGAAGTCTTCTTCCAGAAAAAGGTCTTCTTCTTTGTCCATCTTACCATCCAGGAGTTCTTTGCAGCTCTTTACGTCTATGAATGTCTTGCTGCCAACGACACTGGAGATCTTGGCAGTTTTCTTGATCTGAAAGAAGAAAATTCTTTACTTGACCGTCTAAAAAAGACAGTGGACAAAGTGTGTGAGAAGAAGAATGGTCACCTGGACTTTTTCCTGAGATTCCTTCTCGGCCTGATGGTGGAATCCAACAAGAGAGTCCTCAACGGTTTGCTGACCCCATTGGATCCAAAGCAAGATACAGACAAGAAAATCTTGACGTACCTCAGATCCATTCGGAGGAAGACCCTGTCTCCAGACAATTGTATCAACATTTTCCAGACCATGGTGGAGATGAGAGACCACAAAGTCAAAGATGAGATTCAGGAGTATCTGAATCAGTCAGATCGTTCAGAAACAGAACTGACTCCTCTTCACTGCTCTGCTCTGGCCTTCATGTTGCTGGTCTCCAGGAATGAATTAGAGGAACTGAACCTGAAGAGTTACAAGACGTCACAGGAAGGCAGAAGGAGGCTGATACCAGCTGTGAGGAGCAGCAAGAAGGCTGTGTAAGTGCATCTCTCTGATACTAGACCCTTTCATGCCTCTGACACTTTACCATTGAGCTGTGTTTGTCTCTCCTGTTTGTCTATTAAAATTATTGAGTGTGTTCTGGGTTTCAAGCTATCACAAATGCTCTCAATGCTCAGGTCTGTCAATCTGCCATCAGCTTTCCTGCTGCCAGTGTACCTTTACTTTCATTGGAGGTAATCCCATCTGGAGGTCTCTGCTTGTGGTCATCAATCGTTCAGTGATCACACAGCAGATGAGGCACAACAACTTTATATGTCTGCAGTTTAATGTTTTCTTGTTGCCTTTTCAGTCATTGCTGTGAAAGGGATTGTTTGTCCATCACTTGTAACTGGTCTTACCAGAAACTCCACCTACCCCTTTTGGTTTCTTGAATCTGTGTGCTGATTGGTTGATCACATTTGATTATCATTTCATTTAAAAATGATTTGGGATGAAGTGATACAGGCCATCGTCCTTACTAATCCTAAAACTTTTATAAGTATGCAGACTTTGAAGACACATTTAAAAAAATTCAAACGTCAAACGTCAAAAATCAAACATCATCCAATCAGTTCCTACCTTTTCTGGGGTTTTTGTGTTTTATATCTTAACATTTCCTATTGATTTCTGGGAATTACTTTTGTTTTCCAAAACTTCCAATTTGTATTTTGTTTCCTTTTTTTGGGAATTATATTTTGGTTTCTGGAATTTTGTGTTGATTTCTAAAATGTTATCTTGTTTTTTTTTAACCATTTGTTTTGATTTTTTAATTGTCATTAGGATCTTTAATATATTTTTGGGTTCAGTGATTTGTTGGTGGGATTTGCACTTCAGAGCCACAATTAGAGTATTGTGGTTTGTTGACAAACAGGTAAACAATTGATTACTGACCAACTCTCCTGATGCTTCTAGGCTTGCTGAATGCAAAGTGACCATGGAATGGATTGAGCATCTGACCTTTGATCTAAAGTTCTCCAGCTCAGCTATGAGAGATCTGGACCTGAGCAACAACGATCTGACAGATTCAGGAGTGAAGCTGTTGTGTGACGGACTCGAGAATTCCAACTGCAGACTGCAGATACTGAGGTACTGACCCAAAGTATAGCTGACAAAAATTAGTAAAGGCATTATAGATATAATAGAGCCAGATCAGTAAGTGGAAGAGAAGAGCTAGGAAGAGTTACTGAAGCTGGCAACTGATGAAACCTAATTCCAAAATAAATGCTGAACCAACTCCTTTTCACGTTCCACCATCCATTTTAGAAGAACATAAACACTCACCTGAGCACAGGTGTTAGCTCACCTTTGCACTAACGGTTTGCACGAATGACTGAAATATTTCACACTAGTTGGTTTTAAGGCATAAGTATGCGTGTGAACACTATCTGTTTTGTGTACATGTCAACAGGTGGACATTTTTGCAGCTAGCAAGTGTGTTGATAACATTTGAGTGTGTGTGTGGACAGGCCCCGCCCTTTTTGTACTACATTTAAACCTTACCATAATGATAAACAACCAGTAAACTTGTTGCTTTATGCTGCTTCATGGTTTTATCCCCCTTCCCCTCCTATTATCACCCTCCTACCCCCCCCCCCTTCTCTAACGTCCCTCTCTTCTTCCCTCCTTTCCTTTTCCGTCCGGTCTAACGCCCAAGACTTTCAAACATGATTGAAATTAATAAAGTTTGGCCTCAATTACAAAAGGGGTTTATTCAGACATACCTCTGGTTTGTCTGAAGATTAATAACCCCTCTTGTTAAAGTAAAATATGTCCAACACAAGAGGCACTCAGCTCTCATCTGTCTGCCCAGCTGTTGGACAGGACAAGTAAAAAAATAAAAAAAATAATAAGTAAATGCTGAACTAATCAAAGCTCTCTAACATGGTATAGTCAGAACACTGCTACCATGGATCCAATTTAATCGGTTAGTTAGAAAGGGGCCCAAGTCCACAATTTTTCAAAATAGAGATAGTATATGTTCTATGGTCCTCAAGGGAAAAGCTGTCTGATTATGTGTAAAATAGTCCCAAGTCCTTTGTAATGTATTGACTATGTGTGACATTTAAAATGCATTAAGTGCAAAATTCCTGGACTTGGGCTTCTCTTGCATGGGTTTAGCTTTATCCCAAAGATGGCATCACTAGTTATCCAATATGGAAGCGCCCCTGTTTAATTCAAGAAGGGCCCAAGTCCAGAGGCTTTACTTTGCTAGTGAGGTGCTTCATATTATAGCATTTGTAAGCAATGAATTGATGTTAAATCTGGGTAAAGTATTAATCATTTGGTGTAGCCTCACTTTAAGCTATGCAATTAAAATCTTTTCCTGGAAAAACAAACTTCTTGGACTTGAACTAACCGATTCAATTGTAAAAGCAGAATTTCAGCGGTAGAGATGTTGTCTTACAAAATTTTGTGGGATCTCAATATGATTTTGTTGGTATGGATTAGATAAGGATCTGTTGTCTTAGGATGACTGGAGATTCATGTGCTTAGTACAAATGTCTATTTCTTGACAAACTACTGGGGATAATTGTTAGTATTGGTACCAGTTCCTGTTTGCTGCTATTTTTCAATCACTAAGTTGAGTAGAACAATGAATGCATCATTTTTCAAACTGTGAAATTACAGTACAGTGCCTTGACATCCAGTTAGACGTTAAAACGTTTTTTTTTTTTTACTTAGGTTGTCCGGTTGTCTCGTCACTGAGACCGGCTGTCAGCATCTGGTCGCGGCTCTGAAGTTGAACCCGTCCCATCTGACGGAGCTGGACCTGAGCTACAACCATCCAGGAGAGTTTGGAACAAAGCAGCTGTGTGAGCTAAAAGATGATCCAGACTTCAAGCTAAGCAAATTAAAGTAATTTAACAACAAGACAAAAAAATAAAAACATGAAATACTTTTCAGTACCTAAATGTTTGTTCTCTTTCTGCAGTCTTGACCATGGTGGAACTCACAGGATGAAACCTGGCTTTAAAAAATGTAAGTTGTTCCAGAGAAATGTGTGGAACCACAGATCAGCATCATCAGGATGACTGAGGGACCTAACTGATATCTACTGATAAGTCAAGCTAAATGAGTTTGTCTCTCCAGATTCCTGCGCACTTACCTTGGACCCCAAGACGACACCCAAGACTCTGCACCTCTCTGAAGAAAACAGACGAGTGACCTGGGACAGGAATGACAAAAGGTCATCTCCTCGTCATAACGGAGGACCTGATTACCAACAAGTGTTGTGCGAGCAGGGGCTGACGGGGCGCTGTTACTGGGAGGTGGAGGCTGTTGGGTCTTTTAGCATTGGGGTCATAAGGAAGGACACCAGTGTGAGACGGGAAACTGAAGTCAGGATGGGGACCAATAAAACATCGTATTGTTTGGTCAGTGCAGACGATGGTTTTTATACTTTACATGACAACAACAGAGTAGATCTGCCTGCTAGACAGACCAGTCATGTTGGCATCTATCTAGATCAGACAGCTGGCTCTGTGTCTTTCTACAGAGTTTCCTCTGACAATCTCATTCATCTCCATACCTACCAAATATCCCCCAGTGAGCCTCTCTGTGCTGCTGTTGGGCTTAAACTTCAGGCCTCCGTTCTCTTCCGTTCCTAAATGAAGTTGATCTTTAACTGAGAATCATGACATGCTGTGCACTATCTTAGTGGGCTGAAACTGTTGGTGACAAATTGTGAAGATAATGAGGGAATTTCCTTGATGGTTTTGAAGTGCAGGTTTACCAGGAGTGTACGTTTCTTTAAAGTTGTTAAATCATTTAGCTGATCTTTCTTTAATCATTTCTAAAAAGTTGAGGGGTTTCCTTTTTAGAATTTTCTTCTAAGGTGTCCTTGATTCTTTGAATTCAGCAAATTGCTTTCAGTTCTTCATGGCTAATGACTTCTGGTACATTATTGTATTATTGTGTTTTTGCCAGTTCATTTTCATTTAACTATTTTCTTCGTGTTTACTCCTTTGGCTTGGTGTAGACTGAATTTGCTTGGGGTTTTTATCTGACTTTTAAACTTAAGTCTGTTTTTATCCTCAAAGCTCATAATAACAATGCAACCATGGTGCTCAAAGATGATCAATAACGGGTAAATAGGCAGCTGTGTCAGATTTTTAATTGCATTTCAGTGTTTTTTAATAGTCGGAACATTTTTTACTTAAAATCTGAAAACCTTTAGGCAAGTTGACAAGATTGGCCAAAAGAATTGATGGTGCTATGTTTTTGTTCTGTAAAAACCATTTATCCCATTTGCTGGTGCAGTTTAAGTTTGTCCGTTGTCCAGATGGAGTTATCTGAAAGAACAGTGCATTTGTTCTACAGTTGAAAGTTTTCGTTCCTTGTATGCAGCTGAGTCGGTCCGTTCAAATGTTCAGTTTTAGACTAACTCGTGTTTTCGTCCAAACTAGACTGGTGGAATAATCTTTAGAAGAGGGACTACGACCCCGGTTTGAGACTTTGTCATTGTCTCTCTTCCAGTGAGGGCAGCTTTAAAGTTTTTAAAAAATGTTTTGAATGTTTAAACAACTCAGCTAATGCAGCTGGAGAAAATTGGTCTTGAGAGAGATTTATTATTATTTGTGAGACAGTGCTTTTACATTTTGTATTATTTTTACTTGTGACCAACTGAAAAAGTATTGGCTAAAGAGAAAACAAGCAAACTTCTGATTCACTGTTACATTAAGGTGTATATGTTGCTCTTGCTGACATGAAATAGTGATGCATGATGGGTATTTTTAAGGCAAAGTGCAAACATTACAAAAGACATTCATCTATTTCGTTGTTTAATCTTGAACATGAAGAGAAATAATAATGTATTGCAGGAAAGCAGAGAATCTGCAGCACTGGACATTATATTCTGTAAACTGTTAACATCCCGTCACTGTTGTGGTGGGACAGTACTGCTCAGGTCATTTTAATGCCGGAAAACACAGTATTTATCTCAAAACAAGATCGAGATACTTTTCTGCCTTTCACTTTGCCCTGATAATACTTCTATTTTTCCAGAGTCGTAACGAACAATTAGGCCGATGTGTGTTACCACGCAAGTGTCCGCCTGTTAGCATGTGTGCTATGCTCTACAGAGACTTTCTTTATGGGGATTCTCCTCTACAGACTCATTCAGGTCCTTTAAAACAAGCAGATGAGTGGAGATGTTATTACAGAGCTCAAAGAAACAAAAAAACGACATTGGATATTTACGGTGCTAACGTGCTCCTCCAGCAGGTTTTTCCATCAGTGTTTTTTCTTTTCCTTTTTTTTTTTTTTTTTTAAAATCTTGCGCTGTTTTCTCTAAATATCATGACATCCTACTTGAGAAAATGGAAGTGTATGGGATAAGAGGACTTGTGCTGACTTGGGTCAAAAGTTATTTAATGAGAAAAGAACAATTTGTCAAGATTGAAGTATTTACATCAGAAACTGAGGGATGAGTTGTGGTGTCCCACAAGGATCAATTCTGGGCCCGCTGCTATTCAACATTTACTTAAATGATATATTCAATGTTTCAAAACTTTTAAAACCCATTATTTGCTGATGATGCAAATACATTCTATTCTACAGGGAACACACCAATAAACACAGTTAAACAAAACAAAATAAAGGATGGATTACAACAAATTATCTTTGAACCTAGATAAAACCAAAGTGATAACCACAACGCTGACACCGAGCTCTCAATTGAAATAAATATATTTATGCGTTTCATCATTTCTGGAATGAGTTTGATATATCTGTGGGATTTTTTTCATTGTATTGGGTACATTTAATGCTGAAACAAAAATACATTTAATCAAATAGTCAAAACAAAGACTAAACATCCCTAGAAAGATAAAATCTTGTAATAACAGTTCCTCTTTTAGACATTGTCCATCTTCATTATTGTTCTGTATCTTTTTAGTGGTTTGATTTTGATGTGTTTTGGTAATTTCATGGTTATTTTTTAAACTTTTTTCAAAGAGATTTGGTATGAAGATTTTTCTTCTTTTCTGTTTTGTTATTAAACCAAAAAAACTCATGAAGTCACTGTGTTTGTGTTTGCTTACTAACTGGCTTTCTTAAGTAGACTGAAGTCAACAAAAATTAAAGTTTTTTTTAAAGTTTAGAATTGATGCCTTAGTTTCTCATAAATACACACAAAAATAATAATTCATAATAATATTTCATTGTGGCAGGTGGAGTGCCACCTTTGTTCACCCGCTGCTCACCTGCAGAGGGTTCAAAAAGGTGGATTCCCTCTGGCTGGGTTAGAATCAGAGTCAACCCACAGCTTTCGGGCTGAGCACAGTGGCTGTTTTTAGCTGAGGCCAGCCTCTAAAGCTGCTCAGCGCGGGGGGGGTTCTCGCTGAATGCAGCCTCAGACCCAGTGACATTGCAGCTGATCATCCAGCTCCTGTTTGAAGCTGGATGATTCCAGGTGTCGCCGTTTTGTGCGCCCTGTTGAGGTGCCATTGTGATTTCACTGTGTTTCGTTTGCCAACATTTGGGCATTGAGCCACTGCTACTGCTGAGGTTTTGAGGGGCGGAGCTTTGCTCTCACCTGTGATCAGCTGATCGCCGCCCATCCACGATCTCGACTGACAAAAATCAGGTGGATTGGGAAGAATCTGGTGGAGCCTCTCCTCTCGTCTTCCCTGACTCACCGACCGGAGTTTCCCCCCTTTAAGATGATTTTTTATTGATTTTTAGCAAATAAAAAATTTAGCAGACATTTCTATTTATCAAAAATGTGCCGTTTTTTTAAATGTATAAAATAATTTTGATGTCTTTTTTTTCACAAATGAAACTTTTGGAATTTAACGTTTTGCAGTTTTTATCTAATTGCATCGAATTGAATCAATAAGACAAAATAAACATGGAAAAAATAAAACTAAATAAAAGACAAAATAAATCATCAAGAAATATTTTAATAAATTATAAATAATATCAATTTTTCAAATCTTTGATATTAACAAAACATAAAAATGCAAGAACCAAACGTGGTTCTGATTAAAAGTCTGTTTGTTTGCTGTTTTTGTCTCCGTGATGTTCTAACCTTTGGTCCTATTATTCCAGCTGTTTTGTGATGTCATCACCTCTTTATTGTCCTCCATCACAAAGACAGCAATGCCTCAGTGTTTGGTCTGACAGGGGAGGGCGGAGCTGACCGCCTCCCAGCTGTCCATCTACCCCACTGATGGGGTGGGGGACTCAACCACAGACCCAGAAAGAGAAGGGGGGTGTGATCTGTGACAGACAGGAAGTCAGGTTATTTCCAGAGCAGCTTTTGTTTTGTCTGTCTGCTTTGAGACTCAAACATAAAACTCTCGAGTCAGATCAGTTTGAAACTGAGACTTGGTGGTTAACTGTTCTAGAAATGATTTTGATGATGTTCTGGTTATTAATCAACCGTTGCAAAGACATTTAGTGAAGATGATACAGAACCAAAGGGAAAAAAAAAAACCCAGAAGAACTAAAAAAGTAGCAAACGGAAAAAAGAATAAGCTACCAAAAATTTTTTTTTGTTTTTTTCTCATTTTCTTTGCCAAATTTACAATGCAGGTTTCAGTTTCCTGCACTTCTTAGTTTGAACAGCAGATGGTGCTACTTTACCAACAAAATTCCAACAAAAGTAATTGAACATTTTAAACACAGAATAGGTGCATCTTCTCTGTAGCAAACTCTTTTAACCCTTTAGGTCTCCAGATTTGGTCTGATTTGTCTTTTTTACTTCACAGTCTTATGGCCCCATGTTAAGCAGAACAATCTACTGATAGAACCCAAAATGTGAGCATGTCCATGCATGTGGACGTCCGGCCTGAAGAGGTTCAACTGCAGCAAAGTGAAGAATGTGATCATCTACAGGATGAACTGAACATGAAGAGACTACAGAGGAGCTGAAACTCACAGCTTTCAGTCTTATCTGCAGAGCAGCTGTCAGTGTCTTTTCTCCACATGGATTTGATTCAGCATCGTCCTTCCTCTTCCTCACCCTTTGTTTTTGTTTCAATAAAATATACTCGGGTCCGAGACGTTTACAAATGAAAGAACTTTTTAGTTCTACCTAAAACTGTCTGCTCTCTCTGGACTTTCTATAATGGTAATTAATATAGTCTGTTAACGATTTAACTAGAAGAAAATTATTGTTATTTTAATATTTTTACTTTTAATTAACAATTTATTCATTTATCTATAGAAACTCATGGTGACATCAGTGTAAGTAAGTGTGAGTAATGTGTTCTGTGGTCCACTTGGTCTGTAGTTGATTCCATATACTTTACTTTTTAAGAGGATATGGATTTATGTTCTTATTGGTTTACTAATGAATCTAATAATGATTCCTATTTAGAAAAGTTAAACTCATATTGAAACTGACTTCTGAACTTTTTGTTAAATTTAAATTTAGAAACTTTTTTGTAGGATTTTTTATTTTGATGGTAAATAACACGATGACGCAAAACATAACTATTATTGTGATGTCTTAAGTAGATACTTAAACTCAACATGTTTGCTACATTAAAGTACATTCCAGTACAGTTTATTTAATTTTTTAAATAAAAAGCATCCACAAATAAAAATAATAAAATTAAGAATTTTTTACATTAACATATAAATATATTCATAATAATAATATAGTACAAACACATTAATTTGAATAAAGTCAATAATGTATTATTATTATTTATTTAAAGCGCGCGCTTCCCGCCATTGTTGGTTTTTCTGACAGAAAAGTGGATTTTCAGACAAAAGGCTGCGAGGCGAGAGACGGTGGAGAGAGGTAGACAAAGAGTGGGGAGAGAGAGTGGGAGGGCGCGCCGCTGTCATTACGCGCAGCCGCGGAGGGGAGGGGGGAGGGGGAGGGATCCGCCGGTTCCTCGTCTCTGCTGCAGCGGCCATGCTGCTGTCCGCCGCCGCCTGCCCTCTCCTCGGTGTCCCGCAGGTGCAGCCCACCGCCGCCGGTGCTGCGTGTCTGTAGTCCGCATCAGCGGCCCGGTTCGGACCGGCTCGACTTCTCCGCATCGACCCGGATATTTAGCCCGATTCACGGGATAACCGGGCAGGGAAGAGGAGAGAGCCTCCATAGCAACAAACCGGTCTCGCGGCGTTACTCGGTAGGTGCGTCTCAGTGCGCGTGTGTGAGTGCACGCGCGTGTTTGCATGCGTGCGCGCGCGTGAGGGGCTTAGCTGCGTTTTGTGGGATTGATGCATGAAGTCAGGTCACCTCCATCAGCTGGATAATCATCCCAGGAAATCCCTTCTGCTGCAGACCATTGTCATCTCTGCCCTCAAACACCGCGGGTCAACTAAACCGCCTCCTCACTCACAACCAGACAATAAAACATTCACGCCTCTGAACCGGGCCAAATACATCTGGAGCTTTGCTTGGTCTGGTCTGTCCTGGAGGTGAATCAGAGTCCCGTCCTGGTTTGAGTCAGGATCAAAACTCCGCTCATCCTGGACTGAAAGAGGTGGACTCTGTCAGTTGTGTCACCTCTGCATGCAGATGAGGATACGGTCTCACTGTAAAACCGTCACAGGATCTTTTTGTGTGTTGGCAGGGCTGGAGGGATGCCGAAGACCCCCCATCGCTGACAGAGACCTACAGCTGACATCGTCCGTGGGATCAGGACTCCTTGAATCAGGTCCAGAACATCCAACTCAAGTGGAACCTTCAAATCAGCGGGTGAAGCTACATGAGGGTCACCAAGACTACGGCCTGCCTACAGCTTATCGGGACTGATCTGCTTTGGTGGTACAATCTACCCGCCAACAGACCTGTCAATAGATCAATATGGATCACTTACAACCTGGTAACAGGTAAATCATTTTCTGGTTGGTCCAACTTTCCTCGTCTATGAGGAAACATACGGCACCCTAAATCAGATCTGGACCAGACAACCAAAACCAGACTCTTCTCTGCTTTTAAAACATGAACCCTGCGCCATAAGAACCATTTTGAAAGTACCTGACCAGTCCTTGATCATGTCTCTAAGTAAGACACTTGAGTTGGAGCATTTCGACGAGCGCGACAAGGTTCGTCGGGGACGCTCCACCCGCCCCAAAAGAGATGATTCCACCACCAGGGGAGGAGGGTCCGGGCCTAGTTCCAGGGGCAGCAGCCTGGTTCCGAGTCCTGCTCACAGCGCCAACTGTAGCTACTACCGCACCCGCACGCTCCAGGCGCTCACGTCGGAGAGACGCGCCAAAAAGGTGCGATTTTATCGCAATGGGGACCGCTACTTCAAAGGCCTGGTGTACGCCGTTTCCAGTGACCGGTTCCGGTCATACGACGCGCTGTTGATGGAGCTGACGCGTTCACTGGCAGATAACCTGCACCTACCGCAAGGAGTCCGATCGATCTACACAATAGATGGAAGCAAGAAGATCACCAGCATGGACGAGCTGGTGGAAGGTAAGACTCAAAGTTTTTCAAAGTCTTTGTCTTCAGATTCTCAACCAGTTGATGTCTTGATGTCTTTGGCTTCAATTTTTGGTTTGGTATTGTTCATCTAAGCATTCAGACAAAAGAAAAATGATTCACCTATTAAATCCAAAGTGGTTATAATAAAAAAAAAGAGTTGAAGGTTCAATTACTGCACTATCACGGGATAACCTCACTATAAGGATGAATCACAAACCTGCGTTACCAGACTGATTACCCAGATCAGGTCAACCAGAATGTGGAACCGACCTGATTTCAACGATCGGTGTGGAGCAGCGTTTGACATTTTTTCACTTTCTACGAACCAAACTAGTTTGCAGAAATGATCGGTGTTTGATACGTGAACACAGTGAAATGCTTTTATGTCTTGTTTTTTTGAACACGCCTGAAAAGACGGATTTTGGACGGATGGGGTTTTGGGGAGTTCAGACTCTGAATGGTCTTTAGTCTTCGGTCAGTTTTCAACTCAAATAAAGTCTCAAGTTTTCTTGATAAGGAGGGTTCTTAACGATGAGACTCAAAGGTTTTGTGATCTCGTCCGTCTTCAGCTTTCTCTTAAAGAGTTACCCGTCTAAAGTCAAACCTCTTCAGTTAAAGTCTGAAAATCAAAACAAATCAAAGTCTCCAGTCCTTTGACACCTCCTAGTTTCTTAAGTCAACAAAGCTTAATGTTTTAGTCTTACAAGGCGGCAGGGGTCCAGAGGTAGAGCAGTCGATCTCCGATCAGAGGGTCACAGGTTCGACTCCTGCTATGTGTCGACGTGTCCTTGGGGAAGACATTGGACCCCGCAATGCTCCTGGTGGCTATAGGGTGGTAGCAATATCCATCAGTGTGTGCTTGTGCACGGTTGAATGACTGTAAAGCACTTGGTGCCCTTAAGGAAGGTGGTAAAGTGCTTTATAGGTATAAACCATTTCTCTCAACTCAAGTGTTCAGTTTCTTTATGTAACTTTAATTCTTCATTTCCTCAACAAATGAAAGCATTCTGGATTTGAATGCTTTGTTCCATGCTCTATATTTTGGATTTTGTTACTTCCTGTGTCTAGAAACAGACTCTTCTCCAACATTTGGTTCAGGGAGCCGCTAACATCACAGTGGAGTAGCTGTGGGTAGATGCTAAAGGTGATAAGGAGTCTACCTTTCCTGATGCTCTTTATCAAACACACTTCTATTATTTCCTGCTGTCTGTTTTGCTGTTCAGTGCAGGGATTTTCACGGCCCTTACATGTCTGTAACCGGCTTCAACAGGAAGTCCTAGAGTACCTCCCCTGTTCCTCATTACTAATGGAATATTTGGAGGATTTAAGATTCTTAGAGGAGCCGGTCAGTCATCCGGCAGCAGCCTTGAGTGATTCAGAGACGAGGCGAGCAGCAGCTAAATAACATCACATGGTCATTACTATTGATCGGTTGTTATGTCCGATAATGAGCGTTAGTGGCAGGAAGAGACAGTCGCGTCATCATGAAGCACTTATCTGAGCGAGCAAAGCCGGACGGATGGTCAGGAGGAACCCACTAACTCCCACTTTCAGGGATTGGCCGATCCAGTTCTGTAAATGTCACATCAAGATGACGGATCGGCCCATTTGTAAGTGGAAAAAGCTGGAGCAGCTTTGGCCGGACGACCTTTTCAGGCAGGAACTTTGATGGATTTGAATGGACTCACCAACGTGGAAGCAGTTTCTCAAACCTGAGACTTGATGGTGAAGGCCGTCCTTTGGGTCCTGGATGGAGCTCACGCTGGCACCTTAGAGTACCGATGGTTATTATTCCCAACATTTCGGAATAATTACCTGGAACATTCCCATCCGGATGATTTGAGCCTGACGTGAAAGTCAAGGTCACACTTCCTGAAACACACAAAGACAAAAAATGTGTTTCTGATCAGAGATGATGAAGGCAAAGCGAGAAACACGTCTCTAAATGTCGACAAAACACAATTTTACAATTACATCCATTAAATGTACTATATTATTATTATTCCATTAAATCCTAATTATGCAACAAAACACATTCTGTCAGCCTAAAATCACAAACCAGACTTTGATTTTAGGCTTTTATTCTGTAAAAAGCAGGATGTATGGAGGGAGGAGCGTGCTGTTAAAAATAATGACAAATGCTGAAGTATAAAATAATAATTTAAAAAAATATATATTTGTTATAGGAATTTGATTTATTTTTGTTTTTTTACATTTGTGTTTATCATACATCTATGAAGATTCATATTTACTGTTTTGGCTTTTATGAAAATGTTTTTTTAAATGAAGGGAAAAGTAAAGAAAAAAACAGAAATGAAAGCACACCTGACCTTGGAGAATCCAAGAACTATTTTCTTCTGAGCTTCTAAAGTCCATTTGACTTTTTTTGTTCAGTTTTTCTTGTTAGCAGCAAAATGAAAACACTTAAATACAAATAAAATATATATTAAAAAAAACAAAACAGCGACCAAATACGACCCTCCAGGGTTAAAATCTTTCAATTGTCACAAAAATCAACTTTTGCCTTAGAATCCAAAAATATGATGTTGAAAAATGCAATATTTAATTTATTTATTAATAATAATAATAATAATAATAATAATAATAATAATAATAATTTAGCAGAATAAACAAAAAATAGCTCAATAATTTTGTAGGGTAAGATGTAAAAGTATGTGCAGAATAACCAAAATACACAAATATTCAATATTTATCACTAGTTTACCAACATCAGGATTATAAAGAAAAATCATGCTGGTTCAAAACCAGCTAAGAAATAGTTTTGTGTATTTGTAATAAATCACCTTTTATTTTGCTTGTTAAACTGTGAATAAATTCATGTTCATCAGGTTTCATAAACAGAAGAGAGCAGAAAACATCTGGAGACTTCAGGGATTACAGCTGGATTATAATCTAAACGTCTTCTGGTTTTTAAATCAACAGATAATTTTCTGTTTTGAGCTTTCATTTCATAACTCTGTCTCTCTCTTAACTTTTACAAACACCTTCCAAATCACCCTGTTGAATGGAGGTCATCTCAGTGTCAGCCGTTCATTTCTAAACATCCTCTGGTCGTCTCAGAAACTAAACTGAAGTCGGATCACAGGCTTCATGACTGCTGCAGGTAAACGGCTGTCAGAGGGAAAACGTCGTCCTCCCCCACACGGATCCCGCAGGTCTCTGCGACGGACGGTGAGGGACAGCCGTGTCACTTTCCCATCATCCTCTGCTGCACAGAGCTCACGTTCCCACCTTTCACTCGACTAGTTCTCCAATCACTCGTTCTTTTGTCGTCCTTACAGACCCCCTCTGATGAAAATGGGGTTTTTTACACGCTCTTGTGGCATTTTTCTGAGGATGGAGGAAAATTAAGCTTAAAAATGTGAATCTAAAAATGCCGTTTGAAAAAGATCGTGCTTGTTTTTTAGAAAATCAGCTGGGCGGGGCCACAGTCTCCCTGCTCCGCTCCATTCTGATCATCCACTGTCAGATAAATAGATCCAGGAACGTCTTTGTTTTTCCTGGTCGGGGCTGGAATCTCTCCAATATTGCATCGCTAATGTTACGTTGGGGATGTGCAGGGCTGTAAGCTAGCGGGAGAGGGTGAGAACAAAGGAATTATGGGAATTGAGTGCTGGCTTACTCCAGGCCAACAGGTCCCGCCCACAACTCAAGAGGTGAATTTTGAATGATTTGTAGCCGCTCTGCAGAAACGATGTCCAGAGGGAACACTTTGAAAATACGTCAACAGATGACGGGGTGGAACTTTAAATGTACCAACAGTCATGCTGAAACCACATCAAAGGGTTCTTCTGACCCGTCCATCTCCACTTTTATGGTTCTAACTTGATTCTCCGTGTGTGTGATCAGGTGAGTGCTACGTCTGCGCCTCCAACCAGCCTTTCCGGAAGGTGGATTACACCAAAATCTCCGTGCCCAGTTGGAAGCCCGGCGCCAGCGCGGGTTCCGGCTCGTCCAGTTCCAGCCGGACCACGACGGCGTCCACCGGGGTGTCGACGAGCACCGCCAGCACCGCCTCCAAGGAGAGGTGGGACAGTCGGGAGAGTCGGGAGAGCAAGGACTTCATCAAACCCAAGCTGGTGACGGTGATCCGCAGTGGCGTGAAGCCTCGCAAAGCCGTGAGGGTTCTGCTGAACAAGAAAACGGCGCACTCCTTCGACCAGGTGCTGGCCGATATCACCGAGGCAATCAAGCTGGACTCTGGGGCGGTGAAGAGGCTCTACACCCTGGATGGGAAACAGGTGAGGGGAACGATGAGTATTTGGTCCATCAAGGAATATTTGATGATCAGAATTTAGGCAGTGAGGTTTAAAGTTTTAGAAAAAGAGTGGTACTGACCTGCTGTCAAACCCAGATAGGTTTTTCATTCAGATTATTCCCACCTGCTGCTTTAACCCCACAGGAAATGACACGCTCTTGGAATTACCGTAACTCATCGACTGTTTTCGTCATTCCAACAGATTCATACAAATGAACAAAGTAACACGTCACAGTAGGAACAGGTTCAACACCTTTCAGATCGTTCTGCTTTTTAACCTTTTTTTTGTTCTTTTTTCCTTCCACTTTCAAAAACGGATCCAAACCGCGAGTTTTCTGATTCCCTATATTTACATATTTTTAGATCAGAATCTTTAGATCAGAATCTTTAGATCAGAATTTTACAGAATCTGTAAAAAGTAGTTTCTCTTTAAACTGGTTCTGATCAGGACATGTCCTAAAGTGAAGTTGGATTTAAACCTTAAAGATATTTTTGTGCAGAATTGCGGCCTGTCTGTAGTGTCACTACAGGACTGATCCTCTGATCAGCTTTAGGGATTACTCTCTGATTTATTATTAATGTTGCAATCATACGAAAAGATGTTCAGGTTTTTTTTTAACATTTTCTGATTCTAACAAAAACCTTGAGGGTTTTTTACAATACGATGAATTTTAATTGAAATATAATACTATATTAAAAAATAGTATTGATAGTTTTTGTTTTACTTTAAAGAGACTACATCAATAAAACCATTGAAGTAACAGCCAGGATTAATATATGGAACTGTGTTTGGAGGTGATTTTCAGGTTCAAGTCCGTCCACATGGTGTCGAGTTGGTCTTCTCCTGCTGGATAGTCTCATGAACGGACTGATTCGACCCAGAACCTCTCTGTTGAGCGCTCGTGTTGGAGATCTGAAAGGAATCTCACACGTGAACTATTTTTACGCGCTGAAGCTCTGAAGCTACAGATAAAAGCTTTGGCAGAGACAAAGACAGAGGCAGCAGAACGCCGCGGTGAACGCAGGTCAGACACGCCCAGAGAGAGTTTAGGAGCATGCAGGAACATCAGACAGTCTGAGGTGGGCGGTTGTCCAAAGCCGGGACGACCTTAACCAGAGAATCCTTGAGTTTGCAGTTGCTGAAATAAATGTTCCAGAAACATTTTTTTTATTCTTTAGAGAAGATTGAACTCATACGTTTGCTGATGGAGAACTGCAGGATTATTCTTCTGTTTGGGGAAATACAGGAAAGATTTGAAACGTTTTATTTTGAAGCACAGTTTTAAAGAAATGTCCTGGTTTGTATGAGGAAGTCTGGGGTGGCAGAGAAGAACGTTGGCATTGAAGGTGGAACTTCACCAAGGGTCAGCTTTGAGCGCCCTCTTGTTTCCATGGTGATGGACAGATGAAGATATACAGGAATCTGTGAATCATCCTGTTTGCAGATGACACTGTGGTGTGCTGGGGGATGAGGCTGGAACGGGTGGAGGAAGGTTTCAGGTGTGATGTGGGACCAAAGAGTGTCATCATCAAGATTGAAAGGAAAGGTGTAGAAGACTGTGCTGAGAGCAGCCATGCGGTCGGTTTTGAGCAGGAAAAAGTCAAAAAATAAAATAAAAAACGCCATAAAACGATGTTTTTGAATAAGGATTTAGCAAAATAAATATTACAGAGTAAAATAAATAGATAAAAACTGATGGTGTGTATTTTGTGTTGATGCATGCTGACATTAACTAAACTCATCGGGACGTTAGCATCTCACACGGATCAGAAGGTTTAGTATGTAGGTTTTACCAAAACTTCAAAATAAAAGCTTCCTCTGAGTGAAGTCCATGTTTGTTTGCTTCCTCACAGCAGCAGCCTCACAGCACAAACACTTTACCCCTGCACTGTGGTCTCCATGGCAACCAGTCCCCCTCATGACAACCGCACACGGAATGCGGCGTCCAGTCAGAAAACTGTTCAGGCCTGGGGGTTTCCATGGCAACAGGGAAGCACTGTCGGCGTTGTGTTCCCGTCTGAAGGTCGACATGACGGGTTTAACATTTAAAAACGTTGACTTAAACATGTTTCTGAATGACCCAGAAACGCACTTAACACGAGTCTGAAAGCATTTCCTGTACACAATAAAAGCCTGAAATAGGACTTTTTATTTTACCCTTTTTTCCTTATTTGTTTTCTTTGGTTTTAGTGCAACATGTTTGTGATTAAAATAAAACAATAATCTTTATGTTCTACAAAGGATCAAACCACAGTTTAGTTCATAGAAGCTTTAAAATGTTTTATTAAAATGTATTTAAATCAGTTACTTCATATCCTAAACAGAGTTGTTCAGAATTCTGTGTTGCTAGACTAATAATTATAGGAACAAAAGCACAATTTAATATAATCTTTAACATTTTCAGCTAAATGTGTTATGAAATATTAGATTTAATGTCAGTTTTTACTGAAAACTTCTGTTTAAAATCACAAAGTGGTGCATTTGGGGAAATGAACGGGGGGAAAAGACTTTACTAAATTCATGGAATATTCTACATCTATAAACATCTATTTTTAGAGAGAGATAACAACTAAAGCTGGCCACAGTGGTTAACTTGCTATAACTACCTTTAGCCACCGTTAACTAGTAGTGTTGGTTTAGTTTGGAGGATTTTGTGGTTTTGTCACTACAGCTCGTCCCGCTGAGGATGAAGCAGGAAAATATGTTCTCTGCTAAATTCTCCTTGCAGGATCTAAATATCCCAGAATGCTTTGTGTTCTCATGACCTGGAGTTTGAGGTTGAGCTGTTTCTCCGTTCTGTGACCTTACAGATCCGTTCTCCTTCATCGTTGTCCATCTAACATTCTAACTTCTCAGTTTCCTGCAGGCCCGCCCCCTCTTCCCATCCGTCTGCTTAAATCCACTTCCTGTATTTATTTCCAGAGAACGGTTCTTCCACGGCTCGCTGTGTTTGCTTCTCCGATGAGGAGCAAAGATTTTCTTATCCCTCCCATCTGTTGTCGCTGAGTCGCACAAACGCATAAATGTGAACAGAAGTGGTTCTGATCCGATGCTGTGTTTGTGTAGCTGACCTGTCTGCAGGATTTCTTCGGAGACGACGACGTGTTCATGGCGTGCGGTCCGGAGAAGTTCCGTTACGCGCAGGACGACTTCATCCTCACGCACAGCAGCAAGACGTCTGCGTTTGTCAGCGGTAAAAACCTTTGAAGTTGGTCGTGTTTGTGGAGTTTGTTCCTTAAATTAAAGTTTCTTCAGAAATCCAAAATGTTCCACACGTATCGCTGCAGAAACCAAATCCAAAAACCAAGAAAAGACTCCAAAAGTGTCAGAAAAGAAGGTTCTGGAATCAAAATATTAAGACTTTTGTTCACGTAAACCTAATTGTGTGGTTCAGTTAAGCCTTAAATTGTGTTCAGGTATTTTGAAGTTTTCTAATCTCACATCTAAACGGACAAAACCTGAATGTGAAATCAAAAGAATTCTAATAGTGATCAGTTTTCTTGTCTCTCTCTCTCTCTCTCTCTATTCAGAGTGTAAGTCCAAGGTGTCTCGCCCGCCCGTCCCTCAGAAAGCCACCAAATCCCCCAGCGGCTCCGGGTTCTCCGCCTCCAGGACCCCCAAAGGCCCCACCAGAACTAAATCTCCTGGTCCAGGTATGAAGCTCTGAAGAACCTGTTCGCCGTCAAAGACGGATCACCAACAGAGGTTAAGGAAATTTAAACTCACAACTGCAAATAATTAATTTAATTATTCATTTGGCTGATGTAAGACGCACGCACTCATGACCAACGGGTGAACGCCATAACGCACGGAACGTGCACGAGATACCTAAGTACCCCTGTAGGACGTGGGGGGTAGAATAATCCATAGGACGAGCCTGTGTCTCACCCACCTCCCCCTTACCTCACGTGTTGTCTGAGCGTTCCCTTCGCATGATGGTAGAAAAAGACGTCATGACCGTTTTAGTGGTCAATGAACACAATCTAGTGCTGTTTCATCCAGATCGCCCACAGACAGCCCATATCTACCCCTAAGGGCAGCTGTGACTGAGGTTCAAAGATCAGTGTAGGGAGTCGCCCATGTTTGGATCATGTGGGCCCCTGTCCAAGCAGAGCCTTCATGGTGTAGTTTGTGGACCTCTGAGAACTCTGTCCTCATGTCCTCCTGCTCACGATCACCTGCTCATTAACCAGGTGAGCATCATTACCTGGTTAAGCCTGATGATGTCATCACAGGCAGGTGTGCTGGAGAGACCGGGTAGGACCAAAGTCTGGTTTCTATATAGATAATAAAGGCTCTGCTTTTGCTTTAGCCAGTATCAGTTTGAGAGTTGTTTAAAAATCATAGGAAAGACTTTTTATTGAGCGGTGTGGAATTTTTAAATGTTTAGTGTTCTTTTTTTATCACGTTTGGAGGAATTTAGCTTTTAAGCTCCTCAGAAGTCTCATCAGTGACACACGGCTACAGATTTGATCACTGAACCGATACTGACCAATCCCATGTCCCCGTTCTGATTTTAAGCCAATGAAACGTCACAACCGTCTGGGAAGTCCATGAGGTCCACCCCGTCCCCCACAAGCCCCGGCTCACGCCGCAACCTGAAGGTGAAGGCAGATTTTCCTTCTTCTATTCAGAATCACTGAGAGCCGGTCCTCTGTTCCTCTGTGGTCTGGAATGTTTTAGGTGAAAAGTGAGAAAAAAAGCTAAACTAAATGGGTATCGTCATGGTAACGGTTTGTTCCCACATTATTGGCTGGATAAAAACAATAAAACCAGTAATTAACTCTGACTCTTTATCCACCCGAAACACAGATGTGGAATAAACGGGATCTACAGACTGGATTACATGTCAGTTTACTACAGTTTCCAGAAGGAGGGAGAAGTTTTTCAGTTAGCAAATAATAGAAAAAAATATTTTTAAACAACAAAACTGAGTTGTTTAAGGTTCTTACTCTATTTTATTCAACAAAACATTTTTTACAGTGTAATATTTTGTTTTTCACCTTCGCTTCGCCGCCTCAAAGCTCAACTTTTCGTGGGAAGCTTTAAAATTCACAGTGACGTTCAAGTTCAAACCAGAAACCTCCGTTTGACTAACGATTTGTCACCAATTTGAACAAACAAATGTTCCTAGAAACCCCTCACTGCAGATCTACTGCACACATTTCTACGGCTGCTTTAGTTGGTTTGGTCTCTCAGCTTTTCTGTTTTTTCTTTCTGCTCCGGTCTTGTCTAGCAGCTGTAATCGCTCATTCTGGGCTCTGCAGGATGAGCAGAAAAGCTGCCGCTCGGTCTGAGTCAGGTGCAGAAACAGCACATGGTGCAGATCAATGGATTTCCCATCAGCCACCAGGGCGGCTGTGTTGTGAAGCAGAACTTCATCATTAAACTGGATTCCCATAAAGACTCAGATCTGCTTCATAACACCAACAAACAGAAAAACATGAAGCTTTCGCTTTTTTTTTAAATCAGAAAAGTTTAAAGTAGTAACTTTAGCTGCAGCGCCCCCTGCTGGCAGTGGGGTGCATCTACAAGATTTCACTTCAAGTTTTGTGTTTAACTCCTCAATCTGACGGATTCAAAGGTTTTCTGTCACAGACGTCCCTATAAAGTGGTTGATTATACTTTTTGTATTCTTTATGCAATGTATTTTTTATTTTTTATATAAATCTGGTGTTACTAAACTGGTCAGTTGCCCCTGAAAGTAATATTTTTAATCATTTCAAGTGTTTCTTTCACTGTATTTGTATCGTTTTATTGTCCTCCTTTTAAACTGAAGTGCATGTTGATCCTCAGTGTCGTGAACAATAAAGTTTTTTCTCCAGATGTCTCCTCGCCGAGCCTCCTCCACGGACGTGAACGGAGAGGCGGAGCAGCCGGATGACAACGATGATGAGGAGGATGAAGTTGAAGGTGCGTTTGTGTTCACATCCAGAGGATTTGGAATGTTGCATCTATGCCGAACCCAACGCAGTGTCTTCCTCTTCCTCACAGTCAACGGGAATCGATCGGTTTCTTCGTCCATCATCAACGAGAAATACAAAGTGGGGAAAGTGATCGGCGACGGGAACTTTGCGGTGGTGAAGGAGTGTGTGGAGAGGTGAACTGCATCACATCCTCTAACGAGCTCTGATTGGTCAGGATGGTCTGGGTTTGGGTGAAGTAACTGCAGTAGATTCACCACTTCCTCTATTCAAACCATCTGTAGAAGATCACTTCCTGCAGCAGGAGGAGTTTTAGATGGAATCAAACATCAGACGGTCGACCTGCATGTTAGCGCCGTTCTACCACGAAATGTGACTTAAATCCTTCCTGTCATCATAAATCATTTTATCTATGCGTCCGGAACAGAATTCCTAAGGCTAATAACATTTCTGACGTCCCAAAAAAAAAAAGGCCGGATGCTTTTAGGCGTATTATGGGATTGAAGGGTTTTCTGACTTCTGTAACGCCGTTTGTGTGTCTGCGTTGTCAGGGCGACGGGGCAGGAGTTCGCCCTGAAGATCATCGATAAAGCTCGCTGCAGTGGGAAGGTAAGGTGGCCTCAGACAACCCAGCACTTCCTGTTATTTATTTATTAACCCTTTATTGTTCAGAGGGGAAACGAATTTGTTGTGTTTGCATCACGTTAACCGCAGGAAGGAAAGAAGCTTCTGTTCAGTTTTTATTCTTTACTAAAACATCTGATGTGTGAATTTCCACTTCTGACCAACATCATAAAAATGTTGCTGCTTCATTGATGATTATAAGTCTATGGAAAATAAAACATTAGATTTAAATAACAGAATCCCATTAGGACTCGTCTGTACTTCAGTGTTTACATTTTACTTCCTAATTTATGTTCCCGGTCTTTCTTTAAATGTCTAACATAAGTTTAAAGTTTTTGCTTTAGTTTTTTAATATTGTTTTGCCTTTGTTTTTTTAAACATTATTTTGCTTTCATTTGTCTATTCATTTTTATTAATTCTGTTTTCTTTTTTTTGCATTTTAAGGATTTTAAAAAAATGTTTTTTATTCTTTTTCTAATGTGAAAAACAGCGCTTTATTTTGAAATCTATTTTTAACTTTTAATTTACTAAACATTCATAAGGTAAAACCTATAAAAGAAAATAGACTAAACAGTTTTTGAAGCCATTTTAAAAACAATTATTTCTATTTCATTATTTATACATAAAAAAGTTAAAGATCCAAACTTTTTTGTTGTTTTGATGAAGTTTCACTAAAAGTGTGTTTGTGTATTTTATTGCTAAATATACGTCAGCTAAATATTTCAGAAAATGTTATTCTGTGTGTTAGGAAGCCTTTAAATTTAACTTTTCTTGTCTGTTTATGTTGTTTATCGTTGGTAAACGTGTGAATTCCAGCTTTAAACCTAAAAAAGCGTAAAGTAGGAAACCAAACGGAGCAGAAAGCCTGAAAGCTTTGCTTTGACAGGAACACCTGATCGAGAACGAGGTGGCGGTCCTGAGGAGGGTCCGACACCCCAGCATCATCCAGCTGATGGAGGTGGATGAAACGCCCACGCAGCTCTTCCTGGTCATGGAGCTGGTCAAGGTGCTGCTCTGTTTGATTCCAAAAGAGACGAGAAATCAACGTCAGGACATCCTGCGAGGCGTTTCAGGATGTTTGTTCTAAGGACGTCCAGAGTCTTGTTGACCTTCTCTTGTTCTGTCCCCCCCCCCCCCCCATCAGGGTGGAGACCTGTTTGACGCCATCACCTCCTCCACAAAGTACAGCGAGCGGGACGCCAGCGCCATGGTCTACAACCTGGCCGGAGCCGTCAAGTACCTGCACAGGATGAACATCGTGCACCGAGACATCAAACCAGAGAACCTGCTGGTGCGCCCCCCCCCCAGGGGTCATTGACACCTTAGCTCAGCACGGACAGATTCTAACCTGAAAATTGAGCGTTTGGTTTGTTAGTTTATTCAAAAAAAAGGGTTCACATAGTTTGGAGACTTTGGGCTCCAGAGAAGCAGAGTCATCATCCTCACACAGTAAAGCTGGAAGGGTGGGGAACCTCCCAAAGAGGGACCGACCAAAAACTGAATCCAGCAACACACAACACTAGAAGTGAAAAGCAGCAGAAGTCCCGGCATCACTTGACTCTGAAATTCAGAGTTTATGAGCAGAAATGGATCAATGGGAGGTTTGCCCACAATGGTCAAACATGGTGGTGGTAGTGTGATGGTGTGGGGTTTCCTTGGAGCTATAGGATCATAAATTCCTCCACCCATGCATCTCCAGAATCCCTTTGGGGTTGCTGGAGCCTATCCAGCTACTGCCTGCCACTACGCAGTGCTAACCACTGCGCCGTAAAGTCCTGCACTAAAATTTAAAGAAGTTTGTTTGTAAAAGTTCTCTGGTGTGGTGCTTTTATTTTGAAAAAAATGTACCACTGAATGTTTAGAAAAATTGTTTTGAGTGACAGAACAAACGTCTGGATTTGAATCTACTTTTCGTGACCTTGGCGGCTTCTATTTGGCGGTAACTATAGGCACGCTTGGGAAAAAACAGACCAAACGGGCAGCTCCACAGCACCGTAGTGACTCTTTGACCTCTTTGTTTGGATTTGACTGGATTTCTTTCTGCTGTGTAGGTGTGTTTATATCCTGGACGCACAAAGTCCCTGGAAGCTCGGCGACTTTTGGCTTGGCGACCGTGGTGGAGGGGCCGCTTTTCACGGTGTGCGGAACGCCAACGTACGTCGCGCCGGAGATCATCGCCGAGACCGGGTGAGACGGGACCCAACGGGGAATGGGATCGCCATCCCGGGTGGGGTCTGACGGCTAAAGTCTGTGTCTCTGGGGGCAGGTATGGACTGAAGGTGGACATTTTGGGCAGCAGGAGTGATCGGCTACATCTACCGTGTGGATTTTCTCCTTCAGAAGGTCAGTGGATGCCGGTCTCCTCCGGCACCACCTCTGATTTGGTTCAACTTTACAACTTAATTTCATTTTGCTAATGAATTACCAAAGTGTCATGTTTTTAGTCATTTTGTTGAAAGGACACGAGCTTCCTTGTTTCTCCCAGTGAGAATAACGCCCAGAGGAGCTTTTTGATCAGATCTCAGGGGAAGCTGGAGTTCTTGCCTCAGATCAGACACCATCAGCCTCCCGGCAAAGGTGGGACCCGCCCAACTGCAGAAATGTTAGGAGGCTGCTGTGGCATTCAGTGGTGGAGTTACCAAGAGGGCCTGAGTGAACTGAAGTGCTGACATTCTTAGAATCTAGGTCTACAAATCTAGGAATATTTAAAACTATCTCAGAGTGGTTTTTCCAGACTGCAGCCGCCCAAAAACCAGAATCGTCTTTGTTCCGGTACTGGTTTGTTCAAAGTTTTCACTAAAGCCAGTACTATCGAACCCCACCAGAGGGTTTACAACATTTTGGGATAAGGTCAAAGTTCAGGTTAGCTAAGTTGAGCACAGTGAAATAGCTGAGTAGGCAGAACCAAATTGAGAAACCATCAATCTCTCACAAACAATCCAAAGGTGAAAAATGTATTTCACGTACGAAGGCCTCGATTGATGGAAAACAAAACAGTTGCTTATGAATGCTCACGTAGTCATATAGTGTTTGTGCTCTGACGCCACTGGCTAAGCATTTTTGACGGTGTCTATGCTTTTCAGGCTTCCACCTACAAAAATCTCGAGTTCACGTGTTCAACATGCAAAAGGCGCGACCATTAAATGCGCGATAAAAGTTCAACCAGTTGAACTTTGACCAATCAGGGACTTGGCTTTGGTAGTGATGTATGGATGGCGTCCAATCCATCAAAGTGCTGTAAACGCTGAAAAACTGATCAAGAAGGAGAAATTGAGAAGTGCGACGGTTCGCCAACCTCGGCGAACGAGGGTCTTCACTTATCAGATCAGAGCTGTGAACCAAAAAGCCTGAGGAGATTCAATCAACATTTCTGGCCAATTGCGATCCTTCCAACTCTGAGTACATATGCTTAAGATTTCACTGAACAGTGTACCGCGGCGCTAAAACCCGTGTTCAGTGCGTTCTTGAACGTGCCACAGATGGCCAGTGTGAACGTAGCTCGACTTTAAAACATGAAAGGAGTCAGCTTTCACGAAAACACTCCAGACTGTTTGCCAAACCATAGCGGACTGCTGTTTTCTTTTGTGTTGGTTTGTTAATATTTATGCCGCTTAACGGTTCCGCACGGCCCGCTCTCAGATGCTGATCAGCCAGATGCTGCAGGTTAACGTTGACGCTGTTTCACGGCGAGGAGGTCCTTTCCTCACCCGTGGGTGACGGTGATGACCACAGAGACATGCAAACACTTCTCACACGTCTGAGTGCTATGAATAGCTGGTGTTTCCCTTCACGCCCTGCAGGGAGCCTTTAGGGTAGCTGCTGCGTCATTGGTTAATGAGTTTATGATCCCAGAGAGCTTTGGATTTTTTTTTCCAAGAAGCAAAGTCCAATGGTTCTAGTTTATTAATAATCCAGATTAACTGCAAGGATTTCTGCCACGATAACAGGCTCTATAGGTGTGGTCTCTATGTTTAGCTTGATTATACTTTGAACTTTAGACACATGCACCCTTATGGGGGTTGAATATGTACAGGTTCTGTGGGGTTTTGGGTTGTCCCGGTCCATGGAGGGTCGTAGAGAGAAGGGTCTACATTTTAAGGGGACCACGGGTGTGTTTTGCGTTCCTTTGATGGTGATACAACCACCTTAAGGGATGTCATTAAAATGGGACATACCATTGTCGGATGTATGAAAAGTGCGTAAGTATTTGTAAGGATAGTGGAAGTGATGCGGTCAGACGGTCTCACGCCACACCTAGTCGCAAGATGCTAGCCTCTGTCTACCCCTGACCATCCCATGAGGGGTCAGAACGCCAGATCCACACAAACTACACTCTATTTTCCTCATTTCCCCAAGGAACACTTCCTTATTGTGTAGACAGCACAAACAGGCTCCTTGAACAGTTTTGTGGAGTTAGAAAAGTTAAAACCTCTACGACATGCCTGTTTCTCAGCCTCAAGTTTTAGGGGAGAAACTTCTGAGAAAAATGTACAAACATTTTCTCTACGGGTCTACCGAGCGGTCTACCACCTTCATATTTCGTTCGAGCCACCTGCCTACCCTGTACAGGTTTGACCATTTTTCATCCACAGACAGCCTGTTACCACCTGTAAGGATGGTTGACTCTGAGCACACCGATTCTAATTTCGCTGCCATTTTCACGACGCTAATGCTCGTGACTAAACAGCGCGGGCACCAATGAGAGTGTGCACACCGACGAAAAAATTGACAGTTAGCCAAAAAAAACGCCTCGGGTTCGAAGGATGCTACATGAAATCTATTCGACCAATGAGAATGGCGCTTTGGCACACGTGTCTGGAGCTTCTGAAGTTACAGTAAAACACAACTTGGGGGCGCTCAAACACAAAACTGCCTTTTCTGAGCACACATACCAGCGAAGAAGATAGGCTACCAGAAGCGCTTCATACCGTCGCGAGGAAATAATGACGACATTATAGGTCATTCTTAACCAATCACCAGTTGGAGCTACTGGTGCTTGAACATTCGTGTTTTGTATGATTCTGACACCCAGATAAATACTTGCCTCTTTCTTTCTTGAGTGGAAAAAGAGACTTTAAGAAGCTGCAGTTACAAGAGCGCCACCTTGTGTAACAGGATATTTCAGCCATTGTCATCTAATGTCAGGGAATGAAATTGCATGTTCGTCAGTTCTCGTCAGCTTAAATCGCTTGGTGTGAACATAAAAACGTATAAAAAACGCTGGCGAATAACGCCGGCTTAATGTTCGCCCAAAGTGTACGGGCCTTAAGCCTTAAAATGAACCTGAAAACGGAAACACATCTAATTGAACTGGGATAGTTTGCTACACAACCTCTGTTCAGAAGCTTAACTGAAGATGATTTAGGATATCCTCTTTAATTCAGATGAGGCTCCACCTGAACCCAACACTGTGAGCAGCACTCGAAGACCAGACCAGTGAAGAGAAAACCAGATGCAGAACTTGAGTCTCCAATCCTGGAAACTAAACAAGTTCCCTCACCTCTAGTCTGAAGTTCTCCTAGTTTATTCTGAATACATTCCCTCTGTTTCCTGCCATCCATCCGTCTGTCCGTCCGTCCGTCCAACCCGTCACAACTGGAAACCCTTAAAGCCTTGGCCGGTCCAGATGCCTAAGAGACAAGTTCATGGGAGCCAACGAGTTAAACTTTATCCATTTTCTGAACCCACTGAATCCCTTTCAGGGTCAGGAGCTGCTGGAGCCTATCCCTATACTGTTGAGCTAAGGCAGGGTTGACCCTGGACAGGTTGTCAGTAAAGAAGACGAGTCTTTATCCAAGAGACCCTAAACTCAAGTCTAGTCAGTCATTTAGATTGGAAACCAAACCTCAACCTTTAGAGAAATCTAGCAAACGGTCTTCAGCTAGAACCCAAATGGAACAAAAAAGTATGTGTTTGTGTAGAACCCATCTTTTAACTTCAAACACATGTGTTTGATCAAAGCTCAAGTCTGTTTCCTCAGCTCCAGTTCAGACTGGAGTTTCGTTCACTCTTCAAACATTAGACTTAAGTCTCTAAATAGTTACTATTCTACTTTTGGTCAATACTTTGATAACTTGCTGCTGAAGATTTGGCTCTTCTCACTGAATAATGGACACTTGATCTAACTCAAAACCATACGAAAATATTCATTTTTCCTCTGGAAGTTCACTTTTTCTTAAACTGGAGTCCAAAAAAGACTCCATTTAACAAAGTCCAGTCAAGACAATCCTATGAACTGGGTCGATAGTTTTTGGATTCTTCAATGCGGTCTGGAAAAGGGTCCAGTTAGTAAACTCATGTTGGCAAAGTCCCTGATAAAACCTTTACGGACAAAGCAAAGCATTTACTCGAATACAGTCCAGAGCACCCAAACAGAGTCTGGGCTAAAACAAGTTCTGGCTCACATCCTGAAAACTGAACAAGTTCCACCAAGTTTCACTGAGCTTATCAAGACTGTTATCTACAGGAAGTCCAGACCTCACAGAGGACCTCATTAACCTCCATTTCCTTGGACTGATAACTGGCTAACGGTCTTAGTATTTTCCGTCAATGTCTTTCCTGGAAACACTTTCCAGTAAACCTCCCGCCGGGTTTTATGAGACCCGTCTCTGCTGAGCCCTGGAACACTTGGCCTCCAGCTGAACGACACACATATCATTTCGACAAAGGGTCACTGAGCAGCTGTTACCAGATGTCTTGTTTCATCGTCCGTTGGTTCTGTCGGACCTGACAGGAAGCTTGTGCAATAGGCCTCAAACCTTTTTGGACCCTAGTTCTTCTGGGTGTTCAGGATGTCTTCCAGTTCTAATGAGTATCGTTTGGGTTACCGACCACAGTGACAACCAAGAACTGTTCCTGCTCACGCGTCGGAGCCTTTCGCTGTCCAGACTCCTGAAAAGGTTCTTTCGTTGGTTCCAACTGTAGATCCTGCCTACATAAAAAAAGAGTCAAGGTTTGAGATAGGACAAGAACAATTCAAAGAAAAGAATAACAAGAAAAGCAGAAAAACCGAAGAACATGACCTGCTTTCCAGACTTGTACCTCTTGGTTACCATGGTGACAGTCCAATTTCATGCTAAAGACATGTTCCTGTCCAACCTTGAAGCTGCCACTTTCCCTGAGTTTACACAGAGCGGCGTGTTGTGAATAGTGTAAATAAATCTGTGTGCGTCTGTGCCAGTCTATGTGAAATATAGGAAAACAATAGCAACTTGGAAAAAAAGGGTAGTTTTACAACAAAAAAAAGAGACAAATCTTACGCTAAAACCCTAAAATAGAAATTAGTATTAACACTTTGATCTTTACTTTGCTAATCTTGAGGACCTCTCACCTGAACGTCCTGATAAATCTGGATGTTCATGCATTAAAAAAAAAAAACTCTGAAAGGCGGTGAATTTCTAACCGTATAAATGAGAATTCTGTCGTGTCCATCTGCCATTCCTCATTTTTTGAGTTTCTGAGGGTAAAAATGAAGGAAGAAACATTTTTTAACTTGTGAAAATATCGGCTGACTTGTGTGTCTGCATCATTAGGAGAGGGTCGGACTCCTGCAAAGCCTGAACAGAAACAAACCTGATGCCGTCACACACTCTCCATGGCCTTGACCTTTGACCCGAGCTGATGAGGAAGAGTTCGGCTGCTTTTCCGATCAGCAGGTTTGGAGACTTCCCCCTCAAGGAAGTCTGATAAAAATTCTTAGCGATAAGCCAGGTTCAAAGATCACTTTTTTCAGTTTCGGGTTCCAGAGAAAATAGGTGACCAAATCCAAATGTCCGAGTCAGGCAGGCCATATAAGTGCAGCATTATGGGAAATTTAAGGATCATGAAAGCAGCTTTTGATGAATTTGATGAAAGCCACCAAAGTCCTGTTAGCACAACAGTTTCACGTCTTTATGTCTGCAGTAAACTTCAAGAAGAAGACCGCAAAAGGGCTAAACAAGCCTGTTGTGTAGTTTGGTGTGTCGTTGTTCAACAACAGAAACGTATTTTTATCATCAAACCTCAGAACTGGGAACCAAACCCAGATTCATCCAGACTATGTCATTAGGACTGAGAATGCACTTTAAATGTTTAGGAATTTCAGAGACTGAACCCCCAGATTTCCAAACTGTAGTTCCGACTGGAAACACCAGCCTGCAGTTTCTCTGACTTCCTACCATCGGTAGAACCAGAATCCAGTCAGAGCGCTCACAGAAAGAGGACAGTTTTAGGCCTTTGTAGGATTTTGAAATTCAGAAACTGTTCTCCTCCACTTTGATTCAAACAAGCTAGCCGTAGATGACGCTAAAGCTGAGCTGCTGTCCACCTTTCACAGAGAAAAGACTTTTTTGTTGGTTTTAGTCTCAAGGACAAGTATGAGTTCAATATTCGAGCAGCCGTCACACCAAACAGTTTGTGTGGCAGGAGCATCCGTTTTCCGCAGCGCCATTCTCTAGCGGTAGCATGTTTTGGGTGTCGCAGTTTTAGCCGTCGCAGTTTTAGCCATGTGTTGCGATGTTTCCAGGATTTAAACACCTGAACGTTGAGCAGAGATTGCATCATGCCGACCAATCTGTAACTCAGCTTTGGGCTTTGGCGTGTTGATGTGATCAGCGGGTGAAGTCCGAAACCAACATGAAGGATTGTTTTCCTCCTGAGCTTTGCATTTTTCTTCTTTGCATCGAGACAATGATAAAACGGTCCTCTAAATTTTTTTGGATGTTTTCCTTCGTCTGACCAAGGTGGGACAGGAAGTTGCCAAATTTGGGATGGCACTGAAAGCGGCCGTCATTCAGTCATAGCTCCTGTCCGAAGTTCAGTGAATTTCAGACATTGGGCGTGTGAATTGCATTCGGTGTGAATGTAGCATCACCGATCTGCACAAGGCAGCTGCAACTGGTGGAACCTAAAGAAAGAAGTCTGAACCTCGTTTTCCCGCTGAATGCTCTGTTAACAAGTCGTTAATACTTCTTGCCCTCTCTGAGCCGCGGTCACAAACCTGAATCTGGGCATCAACCCAACTCTTCCTCCACAGCTCGGCCTCTGACCTTCTATGCCTGCTATGAACCCAGTGGTCTTAATTGTTTCTCTTTGCTTCGTACCAAACCAATGAAGCCTTCTTGTTTTTACTTCGTTTCTGCCGCCAGCCGAGTCCACAGCGTCTGAGGTCTGTTCAGGTCACAGAATGTAGAACCGGTCCCTCGGTTGGTCGCTCTTGACTAGAATTTTCCCTCCATGCATCGAGTTTCACCCTATTTTAGGAAGAAAAGTCAAACGCGCTGCAGTAGCCTTCTTTGAAAAACTAAACTGCAGTTTTAAAAAGCACTGTGCAAATTCATTTAGTAACATGTGAAAACGAGACAAGTCAGTGAAGGAGTTGAGGTTTTGTAGCAACGCGAACGTTTCTAACAGGGTGTTGTGTTCTGAAGTGAGAGCTTGATATTTGTCCTAATCAAACCGGTTCCTTTGTGTTTTGCACTTGACCAGCATGCTGCAGATTTGTCACTTTATTGTTTTTTTATCCGTTTGTTTACTTTTGCTGCATGTCTGACTAAAATGTGAATTCACTGAAAAGCTACATTTTAGGATTGGAACTGAGTGTGTGTTATTGCCATGTTGTACCTGAATGGACTGTGCTGTGCATAGTTCCAAAGCTTTGTGTTTGTTTGTTTTGGGTGTGTGTGAACATTTTACTTCAGACCTCTCATGGTACACAAAATTCCTACAAAGTTTGATTCCTTAAAAAAAAATCCTCAACTTTACCATAAAAAGGTTCAAACCAAGTCATGATGTGCTGAACATTAAATCTTTGTGTCATTACTTGAAGACATGGACTCGCCCTGCTTTGAACTGGAAAACCTGAAACCACCAGTTCTTTTATTTTGAAGGACCTGCTATGGATGTGTTTTAGTGGAAACAATGATCTGTAATGTGACTGATGTTCAAAGGAAACGATAAAGTCTGCTTTGTTTTTTGTGAGTATGGATGAAAATAAAAGGAGCGCAGTGACCATCACCAGTTAGCCTCCTGTCATCATCAAACAGCAGCAACATTTTATCTAAGAGAAACTTTTTCTACTGAGGCAACAAAGAACCAAGTCTCATCTGCAAACAGGAGACTCATTTGGTTCTTGGCCTATGACACGTAAAAGACCAGAACCGTCTCTGAAATAGTGATGTTGTTTTAGATAATTATTATAAAATATTTACAATACATTACTAGGATAATATTTTGTAGGTATGTTGACATTGCTTTGTGATGTCGTTCAATATATGTTTGAAAATGTAAATAGAGTGTTTTAATGCATCATAAATGCAATTTGGTATGGACGGCGTTTTTCGGGCGTCCGCCGTCAAAACTCTCGCGTTCATGCGTCGCCACGCAAGTTGCTATGACGATTTTTGAACTCTACAAAACGCGCCGCCATTGACAATTAAACCAGGCTGACCTTTGACCAATCAAGGACTCAGATTTGGTATTGACATGCAGGATGGCGTTCCTTGTAATTCACAGAAGTACCAACTGTTTGAAAATTTGCACCACTTCAACATTTTGCACCGAGCCTCTTATAACTGAAGGCAGGCATTCCGGAAACAGTAGAGAAAGATGAAGCCCCTCCCTGCTTATCCAGCGGGACCATGAGCTAAAGTTCCCAGTGTCAACAGAGTAGAACACCAACTCTTTGAGCAATCACTGTAATTCCAACGGATCCTGATGAGGGGAAAAGAGGCCTTGAGCCGCCATGCAACCCTTTCAGACGCTCTTCTCCGTGTCAGTATCAGCTGATAGATTGATGTTAAATACGTAAAAACTTTACTGCTGTAAAGTATTTCATATCAGCACAAAGCTGCTTCTCTGCTTTAGAATCCATTGGAATTACGTAAATGGTCTCTCGATGGGCTTTGTGTGGATAAATGTAGTGTAAACATAAAATCAAAAGGATCATGAATACATACAATTCAATAGAAAAATTCTAAACTGCACTAACTGCACTAAACTGGACATCCCTGCCCTTAGACCCTCCCTCACAATAAGGAAAAACTCCTGAAAAAATAAAAACAAAACCGGATTCCGGAGAAAAAGAAGAAACCTCAGGGGTGTCCACATGAAGGAGGGATCCTCCCCCAGGACAGACAAGCGATGTACCAGAACTCATTTAGCATTTGGGCCTCAAACCAAAACGATGGTCAACTGTAGCCCACTCTCCCACTGTTCAGACGCCCTCCTACATGCTTCATGATACGACCAACAAGACACGTAAAAACAAAACCAACACACTAAACGGTTTCCCTAAAAGAATGTCAGTGGAGGTCAGGGTTTTGCACCAGCAGGTGTGTGAAAGGTGGAGCCCATTCTTCAGTTTGAACATTAACAGACATCCCAGCAGTCTGCTACTGAACCAGACGCTCTTCCTTTACCGCCGTCCGTCAGTTTCCACAGTATTCATCAACGACGTTGGACTTTCAGTGCTCTGAGGACAGCAGGTGAATTTCAACACAATCAAACCTTTTTTTCCACCGTAAGATTCAATCTTTAAAAGTTTTGTTTTTGTGAAACACAACAATCATTTACCATCCTTATAATATATTCCAAAGTCCATCCTGCTGTTCCTGTAGTGGATTAAAGGTTAACCACTCCAACTTTCATTGTAGTTCCTGGTTCCTCCCCTTTAATGTACCTGAGGAGAACAGGTGTGGCGTGCAGTCATCTGATCGGCTAGAGCAGAACACATCTCCTGCTGTCGAGTCAAGGTGAAGAAAAATGGCACACGGGGGAAGTGCAATGGATCCTCTGAAGTTTGCTTGCTCCATCTGTCTGGATCTACTGAAGACTCCGGTCACCATTCCCTGTGGACACAACTACTGCATGGACTGTATCAAGACCTGCTGGGATGACGACGATCAGAGGAGATTCTACAGCTGTCCTCAATGCAGAGAGGCCTTCACTCCTAGGCCGGTTCTGGTGAAGAACACCATGTTAGCAGAGTTAGTGGAGGAGCTGAAGAAGACTGAACTCAGATCTAGTCTCTGCTACGCTGGACCTGAAGACGTGTCCTGTGATGTCTGCCCTGGGAAGAAGATGAAAGCCGTCAAGTCCTGTCTGGACTGTCTGGCTTCTTACTGTGAGGAACATCTCCAACCTCACTATGAATCTTTAGAGAATCATGAACTTGTTGAAGCTTCCAAAAGCCTAAAGCAGAACGTCTGCTCACGTCACAATAAGATCATGAAGATCTTCTGTCGTACTGATCAGCGGTGCATCTGTTATCTCTGTCTGATGGGCGAACACAAAGGCCATGAGACGGTCTCAACAGAAACAGAAAGAACCAAGAAGCAACAGGACCTCAAGAAGATTCGACGACAAATCCAGCAGAAGATCATGTACAGAGAGAAAGACATGAGGCTGTTCCAGCAGGAGGTGGAGAATATAGAGGTTTCTGCTGACAAATCAGTGGAGGACAGTGAGGAGATCTTCTCTGAGATGATCCGTCTCCTCCAGAACAGAAGCTTTGAGGTGAAGCAGCAGATCAGATCCCAGCAGGAGGACGAAGTGAATCGAGTCCTGGATCTTCAGGAGAAGCTGGAGCAGGAGATCAGTGATCTGAAGAGCAAAGACAGAGAGATGGAGCAGCTCTCTCACACAGAGGACCACAGCCAGTTCCTGCACAGATACCCCTCACTGTCAGCACTCAGTGAGTCCACACACTCATCCAGCTTCCATTTTCGTCCTCGGAGGTACTTTCAGGAGGCGACAGCAGCTGTGGCAGACACCAGAGACAAACTACAGGAGCTCCTGAGGGACAAAGGGGCTAACATCCCCCTGGCTAAGGCTAAAATGGACGTGCTATCACCAAAACCAGAACCAAAGACGAAGGAGGACTTCTTAAAAATTTCAAAAGAAGTCAGGCTGGATCCAAACACAACACACAGACGTCTGGTTCTATCTGAGGAGAACAGGAGTGTATCAGAAATGAGCGATGATCAGTCTTATCCTGATCATCCAGACAGATTTACCTACTGGCCTCAGGTTCTGAGCACAGAGAGTCTGACTGGACGCTGTTACTGGGAGGTGGAGTGGAACGAAGGAGAGCTTTGGGTCGCAGTTGCGTACAAGAACATCAGCAGAACCGGACATTCAACAGACTCTATGTTTGGGTTCAATGACAAATCATGGTCACTTCACTGTGCTTCCTACGGCAGGTACACTTTTTCTCACAGGAATATTCGAACCCGTCTCTCAGGACCCAGTTCCACCAGGGTAGGAGTGTACCTGGACCACGGAGCAGGTGTTCTGGCCTTCTACAGCGTCTCTGAAACCATGACCCTGCTCCACAGAGTCCAGACCACCTTCACTCAGCCGCTACACGCTGGACTCCTGTTTTGTGAAAATAGCAACATGTACCGCCGTCCTACAGCAACGTTTAAAAAATTGAAATAGACGGAGATCCTTTAAGAAAGAACTTGATCAAATATCTCCATTTTATTTTATTTTTGTTTAGAACTGGTATTTGTATCATTTCTTCACAGCACAAATGTAAAAAGTCTTTTGGTGGACATTTGGACTTGTTTTGTTGATGTTTGCATTCCTTTGTTTGATCAATAATGGAGGTTATCAATCCTTCTGAGCACTTTATATCACCTTGAATAACTACATTTACTTTAAAGGGTTTGTCTGAACAAATGTGACACATGCATAGACTGCCGTGATCATTCAGTACATGACCGGATTTGATCGTCCACAGGATACTTAGAGTAAACTCACCAGTTTGGTTGAATTCTTTGTGGCAAACTGCTTCCATGACAACAGAATCAAGTCATCTGCAAAAATGATAATAAAATTCCAGTGCCACAAAAAAAGTCTATGTTCTTTGGCTGCACCAGACATTTATGTGATAACTTGAAAAGTGAGAGAGTTAAGTTCTCTCCTGAAATACCCAGATCGTGTGATGATACCAACCATCCCCCACTCTTTGTGTAGAAAGACTTGGCCAAAAGACCCACTAATCCTGGGTCTTTACAACGATACCACAACAAATGACCAACCTCCTACTGCAAATTCAGAATAAAAAACTGGACCGTGTTGTTTACAGTCAAACAAGATTATTTTTCCTCTTGAATTTAAGGTCCTGGCACTTCTCATGTACCTCTGCATAAACGTGAGCCAATGAGGCTGAGGAGTCAAGCATCCTTAAAACTGGAATGCAAATTTGACACTTGTTTGATGAGGGGAACCCCTATGCCTGCTCAGAGATACCACACCTTTCTGTACAGGAGATTCCAAAGACTTGTCAGCAAAGATAGTCCAAGAATATCAAATCCTTGTTAGAGTTTGGGTCTTGGTCAACGCAGTGTTGTCCACCTTCATGGGTGACCTCAGCTCAGCTGGCGGATTGATGAGATGAAAAAACAAGCAAGAAGATCCTTCAGGTACCTCCTAAGCAAATGCAAACATTGAATGGTTGAGCCCCTCAATGAGTGAGTCATGAAATGAGGGACAATCAGATTCCATGCCCTCCAATTGCGCTAAAATATGGGAAAGGAGGCTGTCTTGGAGAAAACATNGCCGATGTAGGTACCAAAACTGTTCAGCCTGCAATAAGTGTTCGGGGGGTCTTTGACTAATGATGACATCACACTACGGTAGCCCCACTTGGACAAACTACGTAGTGTGGAGATCTGCTTGGGCTCCACATGTTTTAATTTCACATTTCCTTTTGTAGCCCAAAGTTCTTTCCCTCATAGATTGTGTCTGACATTATTCTTTGTAGTCTTTATTGGAACCGTGTCTCCCGGTAGAATTGTGTCTTCGTGGCTTTGGGACGGAATGTGTGTTAGCGGAGGCAGATTTCGAATGAACAGTCCTGAGAAACCGTGCTAACAATCATGTGAATTCCTGTTTCCAGTCGGGTCCAGACAAAATAAAGGCTGATGTTTTTCCAGTATAATTTACTCTGTGGCTAAATCTTGTTAGCACAGCTAAATCTTGTTAGAAAGGCTGAATGTTGTTAGCACGTTTAAATGTTGTTAGCATGGCTTAAAGTTGTTAGCACGCAAGGCTCCAGACTAACTTTTTTCACTAGGAGCACTGTGGCCCCCAACTGAAAATTTTAGGGGGCGCAACCAGAAAATTTAGGGGCGCATACCGTAAATCAACATGCTAACCAAATCTAATAAATACTTTAATAATAGATGCGGAAATTAAAATGTGCAGTTTCAAATTCAGTGTCACATTTTATTCTGCACTTTTGAAGATGCAACAAGAAGGTAAACTGACAGCACCATCACTGTCATGACAGTAACAATAGCAAACAAAATACCATACATTCAGAATAAAAAAAGTTTTTAGTAACAAAGTCATTACCGTAGTAACCTTTCGGTCATTTCACAGTTACAAACAATACTTAAATGTATGTAAACATTAGGGGATGGAAATTCATGTTGGCGACACCAAATAGGTGCAGCCCAAATCACAATAATTTGAGATCACCCAGATGGATGTAACGCTGCACAGATCACCTGATGTGATATGTATATTTTTGTTTTTGTTCTAACATCACCTGTCAATCAAAACAAAATTCACGAGAGAAAGGGTGGAAGCAAGACCCCAACCTTAGCTGGAAATTTAGTACTCAACTGGCTGAAAGCTGCCCTACAGACTACAAAACAATGCATTGTGGGACATGTGTCCTTTTGTAGTTCAGTGATCAATTAAAATAATTTAAAATACCAACTGATTAAAAAAAGGCTACATCCATTACAAAACATTAAAATAATACTTAGGGGGAGAGGCATATTAAAACTAAATTGAATGTAAAGGACTACAACTTCCTGTTCTCCTTCAGTCTCGCTTTAGCTTCGCCTTCATCCCCCCACCCCCCGGCCTAGTCTCCCCAACGATCCAGGCGCGTCGCTGATTCCTCTTAAACACGTCTATTGTTGCATTTTCCCCACGTGTTTTAACTGTGTCTAAGACTAAATTGTGTTATTGCTCGCACGTGTTTAAAGTTCAAGCCCCGTTAGCTGTCACGCATGTAGGTGTGGGACAATTATTCTCCTCAGCTGACCCGACTCCCGCGGGAGCAGTGTGCTGCCGTAACGGCCGTGCATGAGAACCGTGGTTTGCTTCGCGAGTTTGAGACCCCTGCTGTAGTTCTGTCACTGGTACACTAGCCGCAGGTCGGAAGAACGAGTCAATAGTTCGCTTGCTCATAGCTCAGACGCACATATCAGGTTGTGATGGTATTTGTCTCCGTTTCCTTACTACAGATTTTTACGTGCGCTCGATTATCTCTAGGCCCCTCCCCCTACACGCATTTTAGCCACTTGCAGTGGCTTTCCCTATTCTTCTCACACACATTGGCCGCCTCACAGACAGGCTTCACTCAATGAAACGCGAGTGTGTGCTCGCGTCTCGTGAGTATGTGTGCAAGTGTGTGTGTCTGTCTGCGTGTGCGCTCCCGTCTCAATGATTATTTCATTGATCATTGACGTGCCCCTCCCACGTTTAATGTATAAAAAATATGGAAGTGTGGAGCAGCAAGTTTACTGGTTGCACATGTGTGATGTAAAATTCAGTCGTACACTCTCAAATTTTGTTCGCAAAATGCGACCAAATGGTCGCAGTCTGGAGCCCTGGTTAGCCCGGCTAAATGTTGTTAGCTTGGCTAAATGTTGTTAGCTTGGCTAAATGTTGTTAGCACGTATTAACCTAACCGTAACCTTTCTTCCGGGTCCGTTCTGCCACTAATGGAGCACTGGGCGCACAGATTTAAAAAACATGTACTTAATAATAATCTTAACAATAATAAAAGCCCGTTTTGAAGATCATCTCCCTCTAAGTCAGAGCTTAGTTTGTTTACAACGGAACTCGCTATTTCTTCTTCTACTGCTGTTTCGTAATGTGTCCGGACCAATCACTGTTTTACACGTCGTCGGACCAACGGACAGCCAACAGACTGTGACGTCATCATTAGGCCCCCGAACACTTATTGCAGGCTGAACAGTTTTGGTACCTACACCGTGAATTTTCGTTTTTGAATCAGCTTGTTATGTTGCTAAGAAAACTGGCTTTTCTGATCGCACGTTTCAGCAGTCACTTCTATTGAAAAGTTGACGTAAATGCACGTGAATGTCTGGTTTGGGCTTTCGTGTAGCTACCCGAGTATCTATGACCCTTTTCTGGCTCTTTGTACAAAACGTGCCTTTAAAGTTAAACCAGGTCAAGCGTTAACCGATCAGCGGACTCGGTAGTGGCGAGTGGATGGCGTCTCTTCTAATTCAAGGAGTACCAACAGTTTGACCACCTGTCACATGTTCCGTAAGTCATGTGACCGTAAAAGGGCTAAACTCACTACAATGACGTGATAAACCGGCAGGTTATTTAATCCTACCCTGAGCAAAGGATGCTGGGAAGAGGCCCTCTCGGCCGTCCAGCCTTCCTCTGAGCCACTCTGCGTCCACATGCTCCGTCACTCGGATCAGCGCCCCCTTCTGGAAGGACAGATCCTCCGCGGTCTGACCGGGAAAGTCAAACAGGGCCACCACCCACTCCTCCCCCTGCTGGCATTAGAAAAAAAACACTTAAAGTATTAAAACAATGGTGAGTAAAAAACCTACAACGAGACGTCACACAAACGCACCTCTGAGTCCTGAGAGCTTTCTGTCAACGCTGGAGAGAAAAGCCAAAAACAAACTTTAGAAGGATTTTTAAAAAGTTTCTTAAGAAGGTCTTCAAAATAAAAGACAGAGAAGTCAATAAATAACATTCGTCTTTCAGTCTTTGTTAAATCTTCAACAGTTGTGGTTTTATTCAACCACTGCAGCAGTTTTATTGCATTAAAATCTTTGATCCCTCTCTAGAACGTTCTCTCTGTCAGTGACAGAAATGATGTCGTCGTGTCACCTGAGTCTGGGGTTTCTTCCAACGTGACTTTGCCGCTTTCACCTGGTGATGATGTCACCGCCGGTGGGAGGGGCTCCAGCACCTCCGTGAAGTTCAGGGGAAATATCCCGGATTTCCCGTGGATCTGGCCCCGCCCCCACTCGTCTCCCATCACCTCCTGCAGGGCGATGACGTCGCCCCGGGAGAAGGTGAGCTCGTCGTCCTCTTCGCCCTCGTAGTCGAACCTGGCGACGCAGCGGGGGCCACTGTGGACACGCGGAGGTCAGTGTGTGTGTGTGTGTGTGCGTGTGTGAGGGAGGGGTGGAGCTGACTCACCTGACAGGGGCGGGGTCTGGCTGGTCCTTCAGTTCCACAGGCTTTACAGGCAGGATGGACTGGGGAAGTGGTAAAAGTCTGTTAGTGGACAGTTAGAACTGCGTGAGGTCGGAGCGGGTCAGGAGCAGAACCTGGAGGTCCTCTAGGGCCGGTTTGGATCGGGTGTCCTCAGGTGGGGTGTCCAGGAGCTCCTGCGACGGCAGGATGAGGGGGGTGCTGGAGGGGTCTTTTGTTTCCTTTGAGACCTGCTCAGAAGGATCCGGGTTTGGGTCGTCCAGGACGATCAGAACCTCCTGCTTCTGACGAGAACAATGGAGAGTGAAGGGAAAGCCAACAGGAGTCAAGGTGGGGCCAGACGAGCGTTCGAGCACCATGTAGCTGTTGTAGAGCGGGTGTCCGGGTTTAGGCCGCGGTGGCAGAGGCGGTCCTCTTTTCCCTCCCTTTTGGGCCCGGGTGTTACCGGGTGAAGACGAGGGAGGCGGAGCAGCCTTGGAAGGATTCTGATTGGACGAGGAGTGCAAGTTGACAGCTGGAGGCGGCGGCCTGCTTGGGATGGATTTGATTGGAGGAGGTCGAATAGGGAGGGGTTTCGCACCTGCAGGGCTAGAGATGGGGAAAAGGGGGCGGGGTTTGTTAACAGGCATGGTTAAACCTTCAATACAGGAACTGGCGCTAGCAACCCAAAACAACAGTTGAAGGGTTGGGTTAGTTCAAACAACGTTAAGGAGTTAAACGGGAAAACTTCGGCTTCCTCTCTCTCACCGTGGAGGAAGAGGAGGGTCTGCGGCCGGTGTCTTGCTGTGGGTCCTCTCGGCTTTCCTCAACGCGGGGGCGGGACATGTGGGCGGAGCCTGTCCAGCAGGTTTAGGAGGCGAGGACGTTGGTTTAGTGCTTGGATCTGGAGGTGACTGTGAAACTGGAGCGGCTCTGGTTGCCAGGTTTGGAGCTGTGGGCACAAAGTGAGAGGAAGTGACCCACATTCCCTCCGTTTCATCATTTCCTGTGGTTTTTCATAATAAAGCTGATGCTTCCTGCCATATTTGATGGTAGGAGAGGGCTGTGAAACATTTTCACTGAAGACACTCAGCTTTTCAGTACAACAACAACACAGTTTCCATCAACAGTGAGGGCTTGTTTCTTCCTGCACAATCGGAGCATTTTTCTCTCTCTGGTTTACACGACTCTCCCTGTTTGTGTCCCACAAAACTCCGCTGTCACATGCAAACACACATGCAAACTGAATCTGTCCATGTCTGCAGACCCACACGTCCAGACCAGCCGTTTGTGTGTGTGTGTGTATGTGTGTGTGTCTCTGCTACAGCAGACACTCTTACCGCTCGTCCTGCGGGCGGACGCCGGAGCTGCAGGTTTGGTTGGGCCGCCGGCACGGACACTTCCTGCTTTCACCCCTGGTGGACGGAGGAGGAGACAGAAAAATCAGAAATGAATCATTTTTTTCATGAATTCAGCTTCACATCACAATAAAAGATTTTCAGGTTTTCGATGCTTAAAACTCCTAAAATTTCAATTTCAAGTCCAAACATGGATCTGCAGTTAACACAAATTTATCAGGATGATGGGCTGTTTAATCAATTGTGTCTGTGAATAAAGACACAAACAATAAACTCTGAAAGATTTCCAAGGGATTAAATCACTTGATTAATATCAGATTAGACACCAAATTAAATCCATTTCCATCATTGTTTTGCAAGAATAAGTAAACGGTTTTATCCTTCCCTAAGAATGTATGTTTTTGTGTTTATTTTTTCCAAAAACATAAAGATTTGATTCCAAAGAACCTTCTCACACCGTGTTTCTATACCATGATAGCATTACGCATAAAAACATTATTAAGCCTTTAACGCCGGAGGTGTAGCTCCAGTGTTCTTTAAATTATTGTAACTCTTTGACCGTTAACGTAAATAACGGATTCAAACGCCTTGTGCTGATTTACAACACTTTATCAACTTTATCAAGATAAATCAGCCGATTCTCTGACTTACTAACTTTAGTAAAATGTTGCATTAAAGTGCAAAGCGGTTTTTCTCGGCGTCAGAATCCGTGGAATGACGTTAAATGCATAAACAGTGGTTCAAAGAGCGTGTTTTATTTCTGCCGTCACCGGTGACGTTTCCAGTGTTAAAGGGTTAAGAGCCTCCCTGATCTCACCTGACTGGACGCTGGGTGGAGACCCCCCCGGGGTCACGCTGCTTCTCCTATCCGCAGGGGGAGCACCCACGCTGGCTCTGGGAGCCGCCGCGGGTCTTGGTGGGGGGGTGTGGTTCAGCGGGGAGGAGGTGGGGAGCTTGGGGGGCGGCGGCCTCGGCGCAGGAACAGGGGTGGGGCTAGCGGCTGAGGGGGTCTCTGTTACGGACCGCGGTTTCGGAGCCAAAGAGGGTTTCTTATCGGTCCTGCTGGGGCCCGGTTCTGATGAGGAAGGACCAGAGGCTGATGCCTCTGCAGCCGTTTGGGGTTTCGGGTTCAATTCCTGGCTGCTGGTTTCAGCGGTTTCTGGTTGACCCTGATCCGCAGACCTGCATCCATCATCCAGAGAAACCCTGGCTGACGGTTTGGGGGCGGGCGAAAAGGTTTTGGGCTTTGGGGCGATCACGGGGGGGACCGACCTGCCTGGTTGCCCCTGGAGACGGGGGCGTGGTCGCGGCTCAGGTCTCTCTGCCTCCTGCTGTTGCTCGAACGCCTGGATCCTCAGTTTCAGGGTCGCCATGTCCTCCTCGTCCTCCTCTCCCTCTTCACTGTCTGATTGGCTGGGCTCACCGCCGTCGCCGTGGTGATCGGGGAAGCCCCAGTCGTCTGAGCTGAACGCCTGGAGCAGCTCCTGCAGATACCTCCCCTGGCCCCCCTCCTGCTGCAAGCCGGAGCCTTCAGCACGGCTGGCTAATGTGCCGTCGCCGTCGTCCCGAAGCTTCACCAAAGTCTGAACTTTGACCTCCTTCCTGAGCGGCTGAAGTCCGGCTCTAGAGCGGGGGAGGGGCCTGGGGCGCCCCGCAGCCCCGTCGTGAGGAGGAGCTGCAAAGCACAGATCCAGCAGGTCGCTTTGAGCCGCACACGTGCTGCTTGGAGGAGAACTCGTCTCAGGGGGGTCGCAGCGCCAAGAGTCCGTCTCCACACCGGCCTGAGAGCAGGGAGCTGATTGGCTGCTGGGGACGGCGATGTCACCAGTGGATTTGTCGGGGGGCGGAGGCCGCGGCGGTCTCCCCGGTCTTTCTGCTGCACACAGAGAACAACCCCACCTCAGACATGAAGAGGAGGTGAAAGCCTCCTGAAGATGACCAGCTCCTCCCACCTCCAGACTGCTCGGGTTCAGGCCCCGCCTCCGTCTGAGTGGCGATGGTTATTGAAGGGAACGGCGAGGAAGAAGGAAGGAGTACCTGCTCCTGCGTCTTCTCCTTGATCACCTCCTCATAAGAAGGAGGCGGCTGAGGAGGAGAAGCATGAAGAGGAGTTTATACAGAAGCTTGATGAACATGAGGGGAGCAAAGCTAAGGACCGCCCAGTCAAGTCAAAGGTTTTTGGCAGCAAAGACAACCAAAGACCAGGAAGAAGAACACGGACGAAAACCCGGCAGGAAGCCGACGCCTCCCCAACATCAGCTGGTTCACTCCGGGGGGTTCCATGGATCACGGCTGATCTGTGATCACTCGCCACGGTCCGGCACATACGGGTACCGCATATAAACTGTAGGCTTTGTTTACTTATTTTGAAAAATATTCCAACCAGTGACTAAACCGTGACATGATCCGAACTGTGAGTTCAGTTCGGTTCAGTTCAGATTCACAGCTGAGAAACCGCAGCAAATGAACAGAGAAGTAAAAGCTGCTACATCAAATCTAAACGTCTGATTTCCAGTTTTAACGTCACAACTTGTCAAGTCAGAAACAGACGTGGTCGCCGTCGTCCATGATGGCGTTCGGTCTCACGACTCACAACCACAGAGAATTTGACCGTTTCACATTCAACTCCATGAACAACCAGGTTCTCCTATCAACTGTGATGTCACTCACAGAAAACTGTTCCAACCAAATGATTCAGTCGCCATTTTTTTTCACCATGTTGGAACCACACATCGTCAGTGAGCAGCGATTGGTCCAAGCTGGTCTGAGTCTACGTTTCTATGGCAACCACTCTCACCAATCAGGAGTGAGCTTGTTGTAAGGCCACACCCCTACCACTTAAATCTCGGATCGGCAGAATGTGTCAAACCTTTTGAACGTCTGACCGCCTACTTTTATTGTGGCATCTGATTGGTCAGTTTATAAGTTGAATCGTTAACTACAGTGAAAATATTAAAAAAAGAGTTTTATCAAGAATATCAAGAGCTAGAATGGTTCTTCTAATCAATAGAATGACTGAGTAACAGCTGCTTATTTCTCTATTGACTTCTTGGAACCAGCGAGTACTTGCTGTTTGGTGCGCTTGGGGGGGGGGGGCACTCAGTCCAGTTCTGACATACGGTGTCAAACTAAAATAAAAACCCATCCATCCATCTTCACATCCCACTAAATCCCTTTTGAGGTCACTGGGTTGCTGGAGCCTATCTCAGCTCCTGTAGGTGGAAGGCGGGGCTCTTTCTGGGCGGGGCCACTCACACCTGACAAATTAGATTAACCAATGAACCTGTGAATCATGTATTTGGACCGTGGGAGGAACCCGAGGATCCCTGAGAAAAACCACACATGGATGAGGAGAACCTGGACACACGGACAGAACCCAGCTGAGATTCAAGACTTCTCGCCATGCGGCGAGAGCGCTAACCGCTCCACCCCCGTGCACTCCAACTTCTTCCCATTTACTGGAAATCCACCAAAGGTTAGAGTAACATGAAGCGTTAGCGTCCAAGTGCTTGAGGATCAAATGCAGGCATGACCTCACCTGGATGGACGGAGGGATGGTGGCTCCCCAGATCTGTGCGGCTGGCGGAGGCGGGGGCGGGATTCCCGCTGCCACGCCGGGAAACCAGGAAGTGGAGGGAAGCGGCTCCGCTGACAAGATGGTGATCTGTGGTCTGGAAGAAATAAAAAGAGGAACGTTTTAATCGGGAAACAACTGAATGAACCCCAAAAAATGATAAATTAAGCAAAAATGATTTGATCGAAACCTTTTTAGGCAAATTAAAAAATGGATTCTAAAAAGAAAAACAAATTTTGATCGAGTGATCTTCACACAATCGTACACACGCTCCACCAGGTTACGTCTACAACCACAATTTAAGTTTAGTTGACCTTTGACCTTGGGAAAAGGCCACCATCTCAAAAAAATAAATCCCCTTTCGTAGCAGCTATAAACTTAAACTCCTTCTAAGGATTTTAACCTACCGCCTCATAAATTCCTCGACCATCAACCATAAACTACCTGGGGTTAAAAAAGTTGTCGATTTTTGGTGTTCGTGTGGTGAACTCTCAAAAACACATTTGTAAAAATTTAAGACACGAATCGTTGGCTCAAGCTGAACAAAACAATATAACAAACGACATGAATACATTTACGAAAGCCGCCGTCGTCAAGGAAATCCAAAAGTTTACTTTTGCCGGTTCTTCAAAAAACCACATCGGCCTGCCCGTCAACCCAAGGCGACCAAAAAACGAAACGGTTGCTATGGAGATAAAACCACCAGGAAAGCTGGAGTTTTGAAAAGACTTTTCCATCAAGTGCAGCTCTGACCGGGCTGGCAGAGGGGGAGGGGCGTGTAGCGGCCGCTCGGTTAGTAAAGGTGGAGTGGCGAGGGCAGGCGGCACACGCCGGCCACATCCATCTTTAACATTTAACTGAATCTCCCAACAGAAAAAACAACAATTCTGAGTCTATATGTGTTTCAAGGAACATGAAAGCAAATATTCTCACCGTCAGCAGCAGGGCATCCATAAAGAATGATTTGGGGATTTTAGTTTAAAGTTTACTAAAGAAACAAAGATTTATACGCTTTTACTCATTTAAAGTGAATGCAGCTCCACATAAATAAGCAAAAATCCTGTAGGAACATCTGATGTGTCCAAAAACATTGATAAGAATTGTTTCATGTAAACACCGTGGTTTGGACCATCAGATACGTTTCTGCTGATCTCCTGGATGCGACCCGCTTGTGCGTCTGTGCAGGTTTACCTGCGGTTTCTGTCGCGCTCTCGGTCTGCGGGCGTCTCTGAGAGGGAGGTGGGCCGGGGGGAGGCTGGCGGCGACAAAAACAACAGATCCAGGTAAATCAGAACCACCACAAACAGAACCGTGGTAAAGACATGACGTGATCTGAGGAAGATCTGCACTTCCTCCAACCCAACAGGGACAGCTCACCTTCACCTGAAACTCTGCTGTTTAGCCCCTCCCCCCTTGATGACTCAAACCCCCTAAAACATCATCTGATTCTTGTCAATCCTTCTAAATGGTATCAAATTTAAAAAAAGGAGCTTTTCTAGCAACAATGGAGTTCTCTACATCTGGTTATGGTCGCATGGACCACCGTAACCATGGAAACGCTTCATCTTCCTCCTTTCTAGCTTTTTCTGGACCTTAAGTCTAAAACCAAAAGACTATTTTTTACTTTTAGCCTCAATCATAAACATGTTCAGGAGTTTCTTCTCCTCTGACAGACATAAATCTTCTCATTTGGACTTCCGGTTCTGGCGTTTCCACGCTCATGAGGACGCTCTGCTGTGGCGACGGCGCTCACTTCTCTTGATGGCGGCTCTGATGGATGACAGAGGACCTTGGCTGCAGAGAGAGGAAGAGGAGAAGCATCAGATGAAGCTGGTCACATGCCGATGGTTCACAGCAGGGACTGCCGTGTGACTCGTGAGCCAGGGGGCAGTTTTTATAGAGGGAAGGGGTTTTACAAAACAACTTTGTTTAAAAGAAAAATATAAAATCTCTGAGAAAAATGTAAACAATTTTACTTAAATCCATTCATTTACAACACAGAAAAGTATTTTTTTTACATTAAAGAATTATGGTTTTTAATTTATTTTATTTTATTTACTTTGAACCAATATATATACATTTTTGATCATTTAATAATATTTTCTTTGTGGTCAAATCGTTGTTTTATTTAACCGTCTCATTTCTATAACAGTTGTTGCATCTTTAATCTTATTTTCTGCTTCACACGAGAAAAAAACCATGAAAGTTAAATCTTAAAACCTATTTTTAGCTTGATTCTCTGTAGTTTTGTCCGTTTTCTGCATCAGATCTCTTTCAGGCCTTTTGCTGAAGAAACTGATGAAAACCAGCATTAGATAGAAGAGAAACGCAGGAAACGCTGGACCTGCTCACACCTCTATGTGCTGATAAACATAATAGCAGAACTAAAAAGCAAGGACAGCTGTTGCTAGGCAGATTAGGGCAGAGAATTGGCGCATGGTGAGCAGACGAGAGGTGCTTCTCTGCTCCTGCAGGAGTTGATCTTTTCTCAGTTTGCTGCGTTGCATCTTTTCAGGTAGTTTGTGACTGGAACAGAGAAACTCTGCACGTCAGAGCGTTTCCACCAAACGCTGCATTTAAAGTCATACAGGAACAAACGTGGAGTTTGTCTTTGTGCTTAGATGGAGAACTTCCAGCCTGCAGGAAGCAGAAGTTGAACCTTCAGGCTGCAGTTCTCCACAAACAAACTTCTCTCTCAGAAGCTGTTTTTCTCTAGTTTAACTGCAGTTATGAATAAATAAATGTAAACATTTTGTGAGAATTTGAACCCTGAACTCTGTTGCTCCTCAGCAGAGCAGAGAATCTGTGATTCACAGGAGTCCATTAAACATCAGTCATTTGTCTCATTTCCATCTGAAATCTGTGTTTGTTTATGAAGAGAGTTCTCACATAAATGTCACTTGAAGTGGACAAAAGTCAAACTTGGATTCTTACTTGGATGCATCAAAACTGACTAAAGATTACAACACTTGGCTAAATACTGAATCTAAAATATAAAAGTCCCCTTTTTTAAATTATTATGCAGAGCGGCAGGAATCACAAGAAACTGCCTCTGAGATGTGGGCGGGGCACTTGGCGGGGAGTAAGTCTCATTTCCCATCATGCCTTTGTTTACGCTGTTTCCTGCTAGCTTACAGCCTCTCACAACCCCAACTTAACAATACTGGTGCTAAAAATGGTGAGATATATTGGAACTATCCAGTCGTAGAGTTCTGATCCAGATTCCAGCTCAGACCAGGTAAACAAAGACGTTCGTGGATCCATTGGTCTGACAGTGGATGATCAGAATGGAGCAGAGCAGGGAGCTGGTGCTCCGCCCATTTTAGCCTCTACATCACCGCTATAAGGCTTTACAAATGACTTTTTTTTCTAACTGCTCCTAATTCACAACAATTTGATAAAAGAAATGATCAGAAAATACTCAGAAACACAGATTTCAGCTTATTTTTTCTTCATAAATGTCCTGTTGAAAACCCCATTTCTATTGGAGTGGGTCTATAAAATGCCTCCACACTGCCAACACTAAAGAAAGAGCATCGATGCACATTGATTAATCCAAATTTGATTGGATCGTTGCATCAAACGCCACTATTTGGTCTTACTTTAACATTTACATCCCTAAATATTACATCAAAAATGAACAGAAAATCCATTTTTAGCCAACAGATTTACCCGTTTCTGCAGAACAGTGATTCACAGATTTCATCTGAACTTTTAAATGTCTTTTTAAGCCCAGATGGTTTACATTTGTTGCATTTTCACTTTAAATACTAAAAAGCAAACAAAGATAGAGACGGGTGGTTTTCTCCAACCCTTAGCAACAGTTCGCTGACATGGATTTGACATGAAACTCCGGGGGAAAGATGACTTATAAAACCTTAAAGTCCTGCAGAAAGACCAACAAATGAGACGTTTTTAGTCTGCTGTCAGCGTCCAGAGGGACTTCTTCAGCCCAGAGGATCCACAGGAGCCAAAACCAGGAGAGTCTAGAGAATCTGCTCTGGATTCTGAGTCCTGATGAGGATCTAAGGCAGAAAGGTTCCTCCTGCAGTCAGGGCGCTTCTGGTGTTTCCCTCTGAAAGGTGAAAGGCGGCTGGACAAAGATGAGTCTTTGTTTCCCCTCATAAAAACACTCCTTAAACCCGCTGACTTCTGCAGGGCGTCGCCATGCCAACCAGGCAGCAGCCAAATTCCTTCAGGGAGGCGCGAGGAGCAGAGGGGGGCGGAATTGGAACCAGCAAGTCCTCATTTATTGGTTTTTCTGCCTCCTTTAGCTGCTGGTTTAGTCTGAACGGTCCGCTCAGTTTAAACCGAACACGTGGAAACGACCAAAGAGGGAAGGGGCGTCTCACCTGTGGCGCTGCTCCGGCTTACGTCTGTCCGGGCGACCTGAGGACAGACGGAGAGAGATAAAAACTGATGTTTTAGGAAGAAAACGCTCCATCTTTAGTCAGAAGAAATCCAGAAAAACTCAGATATACAGAAGAAAAACTGCAGAAACTAACAGAAAATAGTTCTTAAATCTTCCTAAAAAAATGTAATAGCATTTTTTTTAAATATTGATGAATTTGAAATAAAAAAACAACCGTTAACGTAAACCTAAAATTGCATTTCCTTTGCCTTTGTGACAGACAGGATTTAGTGGTTGTTTGGCCCTTGGAGGGTCGTGGAGGTGCAGCCGCATCTTAACGGCAGCACAAGTGTGTCCTGCTTGTACGGCCACATTGTCATGTGTGTGCTTAGTGCATCATGAAGTCTTCGTCAGGTAAGCAGCACACACTCCGGACCTGGAGGGCCGGCCTCCTGCTGGTTTTCCAGAAGCCCCGCCTCTTCTGCTGCTGATTACCTGGATCAGGTGTATTTGGCCAATAAGGAGCTTCAATGGCAGGTTGGTTGGAAAACATGCAGAAAACCGGCCCTCGGGGCCTGGATTTGGACATCCCTGCCCCAGGTGTGAGAGTTTACGCATCTACATATGCAAATGGAACACGTGTGCATGTGAAAGACTAGCGTCTGTAAGGCAGCATTAGGATGTCCACACCAACTACTGATAGTCTCATTACCTAAACTATAATTGCACGCAAGGAGCGTGCACGTGTCATGTTAACAGCATTAACAGGGTCCTTCTGCAGGGCGGGGGTAGGGGGCTGTACGACCGTACGACACGCCTGCATCTAGACGCCCACTTCATCCTTTCTCACCACGACGTGTTTATCAAGACCTTTTGGCGGAAGTACCGCTGAAAGCATGGCGGTGGAAAAATGTGCACGAAAAAAGTTTACAGGCTCATGAGCGGTTCATGAATGTTGCCCATTTTATCCCCAAAGACGGCGCACCTGTACCCACCTGTACGCACCGTTGTGACTAAAGCATACAATCAAAACAGGTCCAGTTACAAGTCTCAAGTCACCACCAGCCAGTACGACAAAGCTAGATTTTTTAAATGTCATACATACTTCAGCGACACACGTGAATTTCTAGCTAAAATAGTTTTAGGGATATAAGGCTAAAGGCAGCGGCACCTGTAAACCGACTGGTGTCAAACCTATTGAGGTCACTCATCACCTATTTAGGCAACATAGTTAAAAACCTGGTAAGGTCGGGCTGCTCTGTTGAGGTTTTGGAGATTTACAAAGTTGATCCCCATTTTTTATTCAAGAATGGTAAGGAATTGCCCGAGTAGAGTGGTAGGTACCATTGAATTAGTGGTAGGGCAACAATGCTAACTACCAACATTAGCCAAGATTAGCAAAAGTACGTTTCTGCATTCAGACAACAATGACATTAAACAAAAACACTGTGAATACCAAACAAACTGGAAGAACTTCTTGTTCTTTCCCTCTTTTATGCAAACCATCTTTCATCAGAGAGCATTGGCATGAACACTTCCTGTTGTGTTTCTGTCACAGATCTAAACTCCTCTTACGAGAGTCAGTGGAAACTGAAGGAGTCATTTGCCTCTCTGCTGCTTCGTCAGCAGCAGGAGTGGATGAGGAGGATGAGGAGGAGGAGGCACACCTCCCAAACCCTTCGTCTCTGCAGGAGATTCAGCAGAAAACAGCTTCCAGATGATGAATCCAGAGCTGCTTCTCTTCTCTTCTCTTCTCTACAGTTTCATCTTGGGTCTAAAACGTTGCCAAAAACCATTTTGTTGCTAAGTAACCACAGATCCGATGAGCATGTTTCACATACCAGCAACCAGCCATAAATCCAGTCCCTTTCTCAAAAGCTCCACGCCTACTTTGAACTTGCAATAATTAGTTTTGGCGGCGAGAAGATAAACGTTAGAAATGGCTGTGAAGACGCAGAGGGAGAATTCTGAAACGATAAACGCTTGAGCGTCACCGCGGCAGCCCTGTGACGGACAGGAGGACCGTCCAGGGTGACGCCCACTCCACCCGACAGAAGCTGGGTAGAATCCAACCTTCCTGTGGCCCTAAAAACAGCAACAGGGGGTACTAAAAGACGTCTGGTCCGCCTTCATCCTGGGTTGAACTGAGAAAATGTCTCAAAACGTCTTGAACTTTAAAACCCAGACTTGAAACTTTTCCCGCCACTTCCAGAGAATATCCACTAAACAAACCAATCATGTCATTTCCAACATCTACTTCCTTTGGGGTGGAGTTATGGACACAACCTTCAAAAACATGGTGACGGATGTGGACAATACTTTGACAGCAGGTGCATTCATATTTCTGCCTCATCATCATCATCTATCACAGGAGACGTTGGCGTCTTCTTCAGGCCGTGGCGCGGCGAGCTCCTTACAAATGGGAGGGGCTACAGATGAAGCCATTTTGGCAAATGGTGGTTAGTGATTTTACAGAGGAGCCGGGGATCCAACAATTCCACACGACACGCTCAACACACACGCCACGCCATTCCCCTTGGCTTTCCGTACTTATTGTTGACTAAGCGTGGTTGTTGGTCATGTGACTCATTCAATTTGAAAAAAGTCTGTTTTGCGAAATTGGTTACATTTAATACGCCTCAAAATCCCCCTCCTACAAGCACAAAAACTTTTTTCGATAAATGATTTTTTTCAAAATTGTCTTGTTCCCACTCAACGAATTTATAATCGCAAATCCAATTTGCACAATTTCATAGTGAATGGAGACACAGTTATTGAAGAAACATTAACAAACTCTAGTAAAGTCAGTTAAAGTCAGCAGAAGTGGACGCCGTGGACGACATGAATTCATGGTTTTTCCATGTGGGACGCTCCCCTTCAGTCATGGAGCACTATAGAGAACATGCAGTAGGAAATAAACGGTCAACGTGACACTTTGAACCAAGTTTCCAGGACTTAGTGCAGGAGAGACCGAAGAGCTCACGTTAGGTCCAGTTGTTGTCCGCTTGTATCTTCAACGTCCAACAAAACACTTGGTGATGGGGCAAGTCACCAACAGCAGATATTGGTGAACTCTTAGATCCACGATGTTCACTGTTGACGGTTTCCAAAGGTTACTGGTTTTTAGGGCGTCACTGATGCTAAAAATGTCAAAAAGCTTCTGTGTTGATATCATCAACTATGGATCTTGCCAATGTCAGTTATATTCCTTGAAGCTGAGACAGCAAGAAATCTGCAGATGACTTTCAAAGAAGAGATAAAACTGTCTGAAAAATGTTTACCCAAGGATCTTTTTGAAGGCCCTAAACCTTCATAAAGAAAGAAGGTCACTGAATCTCTATCTACATGTTTAACAGGGAGTAGAAGATAAAAAGCTAAGAACTAAAAACATGTTACCACTTTGTTTCTATGGTTAAAAAGAGGAGAAAGAATCCAGAAATGAAGTTAAAGTTCTTCTGTTGTAAACCTGCGTTTCTTCCATTTCCTACCTCCTTCCTCCTCTTCCTCTCAGTCCACACTGATAACCCGGTCGGCTCGGCCCTGTTTGCAGTCCAGAACTAAACGTCCTGAAAATATTCTTTTTCTTCCTTTCTACTGCTCCTACAGACGTCAGGATTGATCTTCTCTGCTCGCCCCTTTCCTTCCTTTCTCCCACTTTCTGTGCGTCGGCTCGGACCGCCCGTCCGCTCTGGCCGGCCTCCTGATTGGAGGAGAGCGTCCAGGAAGCGAGGCCGCGGTTGGCTGTTGGGGGATTCTGCTGGAGTCATCACAGTTTTAACACTTCCAGATGTTTTTCTGAGCTCCGAGCAGGAGACCCAGATGCACGGCACATTTCAGGGCGCTCGCATCATCCGACGCCGTTCGTCTTTGCTCAAAGGAGGTCAGAGGAGTGGAGATTTTAAAAAAGCGTCCATGTTTTTTCTTTAGTAGTTGGGTAAACAAAGATTAACCAGTAATATGTGCTGCATCACAGTCAGGTCTGTGTGTTTTTGCTATGCAAGTCTGGCTTTTCTGTTAAGTTAAAAACCTCTTTGACAGAAGATCCTTTGGCTCAACTTTCCATGACATTCTGACTTTGTAGTGAGTTTCTGCGAGAACTAAAAGCTCTGAATAAACGAGTCAACTGTGATTGTTGGTGGAAGAAGGAACTGAACGACTTCATTAGGGGAATGATAGAAGCTCCATAAACATCAGCTAAAATACCAGAATCTGGGGAGTTTTGTCATCTAAGACAGTCTTCACCGACTAAAGTTTGAGTAAACAATTGTTTTTTTTTTTTGGTTTCCAAGGTGTTGTAGAAGGTTTAAAGTTGAAACCAAAGACTGCTGCAGTGACGTCACGCGTTCGCCCAGAGTTTGCTGCCTTACGCCTGTCGGTACCGCCCCGTGTGGGAGGAGCAACTGTCAAAAGATTTTAGCGTTGTCACGACATCATGACCGACCAGAAGGACGCTGAGAGATCAGGTTAGTTTACTGTGAAGAGTTCTATAAAAGCGTTGGTATAAAAGCGTCTGGGTCATGGGGTCATTCAGACGGAAAAGGTTCCCTCCTGCTGCAGAACGATGGACGCTTTCAGCGGTACTTCCGTCTCTGAGACCAAGTTTGTCGACTTTCCCCTATTTGTCCGAGAACGAAAAAATAAAACCAAGAATGCGAAGAAGAAAATATAAAACGGTTGATGAAGTGAAGCATCAGATTGTCCTCCATGTTGGTTTGGAGTCCCGTCATGGCCAAAAGCTGATTTCATGATTGATCGACACAACTTGAAGCTTTGAAACATCATAGCGTCAGAATTTTGACCCTGCGTGCTGTCGCCCATGCCAAAGACCTAGTCGCCCATAATGCACTGCTGCTACAGCCTCTTAAATGCACCACAGGACCTCTGATCGCGTCTGAATAATGACTAAACATTTCAACTGGACGCTCATGACGTAAATCACGTTGGGTGTGAACGTAGTTTTAGTCTCCTGATACAAAGTGGATGATGTCACAGAAAGTGGGAATCTGTACTCTTACTGCATTATGCGGGGGGGCCTGTGGTGAGAAAATGTTTATGACTGTCTGAGGAAAGCGGAAAACATCTATTTAAAAAAGAAAAAGAAAAGATTTCGTCTATTGGTGGTTGTATTTGGAACATAACTACGGCGATAGATGAGGGACATCTGTGTTGCAGTGTATTTATAATGCAGTAAATGATCCGATATTAGATGTATTTTCATTCTTTACCTGAAATAAATCATAGTTTGTTTTCTGAAACTGTGAGTGAAACCTCGAGCCGTGTTTTCCACAGACAACCGCAGGCGTGACTCAAACCCGCCATCATGTCGGAGCTGAACAAAAACAACCACAAAGGGATCGACGGCGAGGGCCTGAAAGTGCTGGTTTCCACCCATCTAATGGCGGCGTGGAGGACGCTCAGCTGCTGCCATTATTCATGCAGATACTGCAACCTTTGCAGATGTTTCCACCAGAAGTAAACAAGTTCCTGGTTTGATTCAAGCCAAAACGATGTGTGGAGGAGGAGCTTTACGGTCGTCTTTACGTCCATCTATGCAAACGACCTCTGAACTGGTCCAGCTGATCTGAAGCGGCCGCTTTGACGAGCAGCTGACACTGCGCCGCCTTTGTTTGGACGCAGGATCGGGTTTCTGCAGCTCTGAGGCTTTTCTTTGTCTGCAGGAGCAGATCGAGTTCTCATGCAGCGCCGCAGGATACGGCCTGAAACGCCGGGAGTCAACAAAAACAAGCAAATTTAAAAACAGCCGCTTTTTATAAACCATCAGCGGGACGCGCCTGGGGGAAATAGAACATTTTTATGAGTACAGAACAGTTTTCACGTGTCTTTGGCTTTATTGTTGGCGGTAAACAGCGTTTGAATGTTTTGGTAAATAGACGCAATAAAAATAACTTATTCGGTGGAGTTTGATGCTCCAAAACCTTAGCCATTAGCGAGTAAAAGTCATGACTTACATTTAGATGTTAACTTCTGTGCTTCAGAGCACAACCAGGTGAAAAACCTGGTTTTTGGAGCTCAATCCCTCCTAATGCTTCTACCAGTGGAGGGACAGGAGAAGAATTTGGATTTTTAGTTACGTAGTGAAGAACTGAATCTAGAACTGACTTTCAGCTCTTCTTTCTGACGGATCTGATTGTTTGACGGATGAAATGTGTTTACTAAACACAAAAAAACAGGCCAACCTGTACGGGGAAATATCAAGGTCACGGACGGCTCAGTGAACCCAGAGAGCCGTAAAACCGTGACCCCAGATAAATAGCAATTGAGGTTTAAACCGAAAGAGTGAATCGTTGCTTCCAGAACATCTCAGCCAGAAAGGTGCAAACCTAACTAAATTAAATTAAATCAGAGCCAACTGAGAGACCCCTAAAATTCTTGAATCTGTTCAAAAATAGAAAAACTGCTTCATCATTTGGTGCTTCTTGAATGAATTGGGTTCACTGAGCTCACAATGATTTTCTGTCCTAAACGGCTAGCGGTTTTCGCGTACAGCTTGGGTAAACTAGGAAGCTCCACCCCCTCTGTTGGAGGAATTATGGGTACTGTGGTCAGGAGCCTGGTGGGGGGGATGCCTGTGAATAAACCCAATAAAGTTGACTTTAGTGTTCCCTCGCTGCGTTGGGGTTAATTTTGTTTATTTTTTGCGGGGCTTTGTATTCAGCGTCTCCATTGGCTGCAGAAGACTGTCAATCAATCAATCTCCTTCGGTTGGCCAAATTTACATAAAAGGTTTGAACTTCGAGAGTGTAAATGAGAAATGAGATTGTGCCAATGTTTAGGAAAAGTGTGTAGTTAGGACATCTACATCGAGGGTTATTTTCAGAGCATAACTGGGAGGAACGCCGAGCCAAAGCGGAGGGGTCAAAGGGTCAAATGTGGCTCCAGAGCCTCAGATTTTTCCTCACGTCATTTGTGGTTGGAGGCTCCAGGCACGAAGCCGCCACAACAACACGTCCAGGTGGTGTTTAGGAGCACGCCAGCGTTTTCCTGCAGGTGTAGACAAACACCTTCGTCACCAGGCAGAGCCTTCAGGCGCCGCCGGCGTGCTAAACCCCCCTCCTTCCACTCACCCACAGAGGAGGCACATCAGCTGTGTGACCTCTGACCCACACAGACACACCCATCAGCTGTGGTTGCCCTCAAAACCACCACTAACTCCATGAAGGAGACTCTGTGGCGCTCTTACATAAAACTGATCATAAATAAACAAGAAAGTGAAAGAGACGCCATGTTTCCATGTTAAAACTGAGATATGTGCTGCTTTATGACAGTTAGCTCATCGCTTTGAGGTCTTTTAACCAAACTGAAACTAAACCTAGTTTATTTAACTTTCTGAACTTAAAAAAACAACAACAAAATAACTTCCAGAACTTCTATGTTGAACCTTTTGACACTAAGGTGGGACATTTCACAGGAACATTTAAAATATTTCAAAATAAACTTCCTGGTCCCAAAAACCTTTCTTTGAGACTTTTATTTTTAAATCCAGTTTAGGTTAAATCTCCAGTGAAAGTCTACGTGACCCTTTATAGAATCCCAGACTAGAGCAGGTGTTTGCGGGGCGAAACAAACCGGAGATTTGCGTTTTTTACCTGCGGAGCTTCCCGGCTGCCGTCGGACCACTTGTTCCCGGCTTTCCCCCCTCAGGCTCTCCTGCTCCTCGTTGGTCCGAGCCTCGGCCATTTCTGCTCCGGTCCCCTCCTCGGTTTCCCCCGCGACTCCCCGGTCTGCCTCCGCCGTGTCCGGGAGAGTGAAACGCCTCCCGCCCGCAGCTTTTACGACACCCGCCGCGGCATTTCTCCTCCGGTTTCTCTGGAAGTTAAGTTCGCGACCGAAACCGCCTCAACTTTTCCGCCTTAAAACCGCAGACTACCGTCTCCCAGCTCCGGTTAGACGGGTTCACGGTTCGGGGCTGGACGTTAACGAACCGCGAATCCGCCTAAAAACCCAGAGTTTCTAACGCAGGACGGAGGGGAGAAAATAAACTGCGCCGGAGTCCCGTTGATGACTTTCCCAAGATTCCCTTCGGACGCGCGAGCTCGCGACAACGCCGCACGCGCTGCGTCTCTGTGACGTCACGAAATAAAAGAGATAAGGTGAAACAAATGCTTGTCTTTATTTCTTCTCATCTTTTGCTAACTTATAGTATTTTTCCGTGTAAGAAATTTGTTTTTGTTTTGGAGCCACTTATGTTTTGTAATTGTGTTTGTAGTCAATAAAGTTTTAAGAAAATCCCACAAATGCTTATTGAATTGGCTTAAAAGAAAATTATAGTATAAACAATGAAGATAACTTATGACTAATATAATGTTAACAGCAAATATTAGAGAAAAGAAACACAAAATGAGGGGACTAGCAAAAGTGTAAAAAAATAACAAAGAAATGTTTGAAATACACTAAATTCTGGTCCATATTGTAACTAAATTCAGACAGATTAGAGACTAAACACCTTACTTCCGGTTACGACCAAATTAGTCATAAAAAGTTTGGGCACCAGGGAGGACCCCCCCTTTTTTTTAATTGAGTCAATGGATAAACCCTTCCTTTAGAAACCAGCCTCTAGTGGTGATTTGAGGAACTGCAACACACTGGCTTAAATCCTGGAAAGAAAGAAAAAGTGAAGGTTTGGTCTGATCTAAAATATTTAAGTTTTATTTTTATTATATAAGTTTTATTTTAGTAAAACTTTAACAAAACACAGATTGTGGCGTCTGTTTTCCAACTATGACCACAGAATTAAAACAGCCATCATGTGCCTCAAAACCGTGTAAAACTCTCTAGAGAATGTTCAAAACCGGTCGAGTTCAAACCTGCAGCCGCCTCCGGCTCCAGAGCAAACATCTCACCGTTCAGCTGCACAAACTTGCCAAATATTTCAAGAGGAATGACTCAAAGTCATAAATGACAGAAAAGGTTCCACTACTAATGCAGCAGGGGGAGATAATTTACCAAAAATGTTTTCAGAAAATACAGTGTTTGTTGTTTCTCTATCGGGTTTTTTTCCCATCAGGGGTCGCCACAGCGAACGAATCGCATGGTAAACCTGGCAATGTTTTACGCCGGATGCCCTTCCTGACGCAACCCTCTCAAAGTAACCGGATTCGAACCCTGGTTTCACGGACGGAAGACGCCGCAAACCAGCCCGAGCTAAACCGGCTCCTTTCAGAAAATACAGTGTTAGATTTAAAAAACTGACTTTTTATTAATCTAAAATTAAGGATTTCTTAACCAAAGAACAAACAAACATCAACAAGGTGGTGAAGCGGAAGGACAGTCGATCCATGTTCGTCATATTACAGGTTCGATTCCCCGCTTCCACCCCCATGAGTTGACGTTTCCTTGGGGAAGACACTCAACCCCCCCTTTCCTCTGGTGGGGGTTGGCGCCTGTGTTGGGCAGCGGAGCGGCCACCACTGTGTGAATGTGTGTGACTGGTCTGTGACGGTAAAGCACTTTAGGCCTTGAAGAAGGTAGAAAAGCGCTATAGAAGGCTTTTATTCAGGTTTTTAAGGAAGAAACTTTCTAATGAAAAAATCAAGAAATTATAATATCTTGCACAAATATCCGTAAGACTTTCAATAAATGAATTACATGTAAGTGTAGATTTTGGGTAAATCTGTTCAAGTACACTTTAAAGGCAGTCAAATGGATTTGAACCCCGTGTAAGGTCATCACACATCTATATGTAGTTACAACACTCGACCACCAGAGGTCGCCCCTGACAAAGAATCAGATGGACGTTTAAATTAAAAAATAAAAATGGAACCACGTGCGTCAAAAAAGCAACACAACTCACCTCCTGATATGAATCAATGACAGTATTTAGCATGACGTCACTGTCGCTGATTTTTTATAACATATTGAACGTCTCCCGAAAAGAAAGTCATTAATTTATTAATAAATGATAGAGATCTCACATTCATATATTTTAAATAAATACAATAGCATTAAACTGAAATGAACAAACTCAAGGCTCTCTCCAATTGAGGGTATAGAAATAACAAATAAAAATAAACATCGTCAATATTCATTTAAAAAAATCCTTTTTCTGTTCAAAAGCTGAGCGTACAGACGAGAGCTGAAGGCCTCTTGTGTTATTTTACTGTTACAGAAGGGGTTATGAATCTTCTGACACACCAGAGGTATATTTGAATAAACCCCTTTTGTAATTTAGACTAAACTTTATTCATATTAAATCTATTTGTAACAGTTTTTTGTTTGACCGAACAGAAAAAAAGAAGAGAGAGGGATATTAGAGAGAGAGGGCACAAAAGGAAAGGGGGGTTTAAGGAAATAGGAGGATGATCATATAAAGGTGGGGGGGGGGTAGAATCATAAATCAGGAAACAAAAAGTATAGCTGGAAGTTTATCATCATTACTGTCAGGTGTAAAGGTTGGTGTAAAAGGGGCGTGGCCTGTCCACACACTCTCAAATGTTACCAACATCCCTGTTGGCTTCAAAAATGATCACATGCAAACATGTCAA
>CM074505.1:720692-739765 GCA_037389245.1 Oryzias sinensis
CGCTCAATTTTCAGGTTAGAATCTGTCCGTGCTGAGCTAAGGTGTCAATGACCCCTAAAACCAGAGGGGGGGGGGCGCACCAGCAGGTTCTCTGGTTTGATGTCTCGGTGCACGATGTTCATCCTGTGCAGGTACTTGACGGCTCCGGCCAGGTTGTAGACCATGGCGCTGGCGTCCCGCTCGCTGTACTTTGTGGAGGAGGTGATGGCGTCAAACAGGTCTCCACCCTGATGGGGGGGGGGGACAGAACAAGAGAAGGTCAACAAGACTCTGGACGTCCATAGAACAAACGTCCTGAAACGCCTCGCTGGATGTCCTGACGATGATGTCTCCTTTCTTTTGGAATCAAACAGAGCAGCACCTTGACCAGCTCCATGACCAGGAAGAGCTGCGTGGGCGTTTCATCCACCTCCATCAGCTGGATGATGCTGGGGTGTCGGACCCTCCTCAGGACCGCCACCTCGTTCTCGATCAGGTGTTCCTGTCAAAGCAAAGATTTCAGGCTTTCTGCTCCGTTTGGTTTCCTGCTTTACGCCTTTTTAGGTTTAAAGCTGGAATTCAAACGTTTACCAACGATAAACGACATAAACAGAGAAGAAAAGTTCAATTTAAAGGCTTCCAAACATACAGAATAACATTTTCTGAAATGTTTAGCAGACGCATATTTAGCAATAAAATACACAAACACACTTTTAGTGAAACTTCATCAAAACAACAAAAAAGTTTGGATCTTTAACTTTTTTATGTATAAATAATGAAATAGAAATAATTGTTTCTAAAATGGCTTCAAAAACTGTTTAGTCTACTTTCTTTTATAGGTTTTACTGTATGAATGTTTAGTAAATTAAAAGTTAAAAATAGATTTCAAAATAAAGCGCTGTTTTTCACATTAGAAAAAGAATAAAAAACATTTTAGAAAAATCCTTAAAATGCAAAAAGAAGAAAACAGAATTAATAAAAATGAATCGACAAATGAAAGCAAAATAAAGTTTAAAAAAACAAAGGCAAAACAATATTACAAAACTAAAGCAAAAACTTCAAATTTATGTTGGACATTTAAAGAAAAACCGGGAACATAAATTAGGAAGTGAAATTTAAACACTGAAGTACAGACGAGTCCCTAATGGGATTCTGTTATTTAAATCTAATGTTTTATTTTCCAGAGACTCATAATCATCAATCAAGCAGCTAAACGGACATTTTTATGATGTTGGTCAGAAGTGGAAAGAATGAAAACTGAACAGAAGCTTCTTTCCTTCCTGCGGTTAACGTGATGCAAACACAACAAATTCGTTTCCCCTCTGAATAATAAAGGGTTAATAAATAAATAACAGGAAGTGCTTTGTTGTCTGAGGCCACCTTACCTTCCCACTGCAGCGAGCTTTATCGATGATCTTCAGGGCGAACTCCTGCCCCGTCGCCCTGACAACGCAGACACAAACGGCGTTACAGAAGTCAGAAAACCCTTCAATCCCATAATACGCCTAAAAGCATCCGGCCTTTTTTTGGGGGGGGACATCAGAAATGCACCATCAGCTTTAGGAATTCTGTTCTGGACGCATAAATAAAATGATTTATGATGTCAGGAAGGATTTAAGTCACATTTCGTGGTAGAACGGCGCTAACATGCAGGTCGACCGCCTGATGTTTGATTCCATCTAAAACTCCTCCTGCTGCAGGAAGTGATCTTCTACAGATGGTTTAAATAGAGGAAGTGGTGAATCTACAGCAGTTACTTCACCCAAACCCAGACCATCCTGACCAATCAGAGCTCGTTAGAGGATGTGATGCAGTTCACCTCTCCACACACTCCTTCACCACCGCAAAGTTCCCGTCGCCGATCACTTTCCCCACTTTGTATTTCTCGTTGATGATGGACGAAGAAACCGATCGATTCCCGTTGACTGTGATGAAGAGGAAGAGGAAGACGCTGCGTTGGGTTCAGCATAGATGCAACATTCCAAATCCTCTGGATGAGAACACAAACGCACCTTCAACTTCATCCTCATCATCGTTGTCATCCGGCTGCTCCGCCTCTCCGTTCACGTCCGTGGAGGAGGCTCGGCGAGGAGACATCTGGAGAAAAAACTTTATTGTTCACGACGCTGAGGATCAACATGCACTTCAGTTTAAAAGGAGAGAAATAAAATGATAAAAAATACAGTGAAAGAAACACTTGAAATGATTAAAAATATGACTTTCAGGGGCAACTGAACAGTTTAGTAACACCAGATTTATATAAAAAGTAAAAAATACATTGCATAAAGAATACAAAAAGTATAATCAACCACTTTATAGGGACGTCTGTGACAGAAAACCTTTGAATCCGTCAGATTGAGGAATTAAACACAAAACTTGAAGTGAAATCTTGTAGATGCACCCCGCTGCCAGCAGGGGGCGCTGCAGCTAAAGTTACTACTTTAAGCTTTTCTGGTTAAAAAAAAAATGAAAGCTTCATGTTTTTCTGTTTGTTGGTGTTATGAAGCAGATCTGAGTCTTTATGGGAATCCAGTTTAATGATGAGGTTCTGCTTCAGAACACAGCCGCCCTGGTGGCTGATGGGAAATCCATTGATCAGCACGCTGTGCTGTTTCTGCACCTGACTCAGACCGAGCGGCAGCTTTTCTGCTCATCCTGCAGAGCCCAGAATGAGCGATTACAGCTGCTAGACAAGACCAGAGCAGAAAGAAAAAACAGAAAAGCTGAGAGACCAAACCAACTAAAGCAGCCGTAGAAATGTGTGCAGTAGATCTGCAGTGAGGGATTTTTAGGAACATTTATTTGCTCAAATTGGTGACAAATCGTTAGTCAAACGGAGGTTTCTGGTTTGAACTTGAACGTCACTGTGAATTTTAAAGCTTCCCACGAAAAGTTGAGCTTTGAGGCGGCGAAGCAAATGTGAAAAACAAAATATTACACTGTAAAAAATGTTTTGTTGAAGAAATAGAGTAAGAACCTTAAACAACTCAGTTTTGTTGTTTAAAACTTTTTTTTTCTATTATTTGCTAACTGAACACCTTCTCCCTCCTTCTGGAGACTGCAGTGAACGGACATGTAATCCAGTCTGTGGATCCCGTTTATTCCACATCTGTGTTTCGGGTGGATAAAGAGTCAGAGTTAATTGCTGGTTTTATTGTTTTTATCCAGCCAATAATGTGGGAACAAACCGTTACCATGACGATACCCATTTAGTATAGCTTTTTTCTCACTTTTCACCTAAAACATTCCAGACCACAGAGGAACAAAGGAACGGCGGTCAGTGATTCTGAATAGAAGAAGGAAAATCTGCCTTCACCTTCAGGTTGCGGCGTGAGCCGGGGCTTGTGGGGGACGGGGTGGACCTCATGGACTTCCCAGACGGTTGTGACGTTTCATTGGCTTAAAGTCAGAATGGGGACATGGGATTGGTCAGTATCTGTTCAGTGATCAAATCTGTAGCCGTGTGTCACTGATGAGACTTCTGAGGAGCTTAAAAGCTAAATTCCTCCAAACGTGATGAAAACTGAACACTAAACATTTAAAAATTCCACACCGCTCAATAAAATAAGTCTTTCCTATGATTTTTACACAACTCTCAAACTAATACTGGCTAAAGCAAAAGCAGAGCCTTTATTATCTATATAGAAACCAGACTTTGGTCCTACCCTGTCTCTCCAGCACACCTGCCTTTGATGACATCATCAGGCTTAACCAGGTAATGATGCTCACCTGGTTAATGAGCAGGAGGACATGAGGACAGAGTTCTCAGAGGACCACAAACTACACCATGAAGGCTTGGCTTGGACTGGGGCCCACATGATCCAAACATGGGAGACTCCCTACAAGGATCTTTGAACCTTGGTCACAGCTGCCCTTAGGGGTAGATATGGGCTGTCTGTGGGCGATCTGGATGAAACAGCACTAGATTGTGTTCATTGACCACTAAAACGGTCACGACGTCTTTTTCTACCATCATGCTGCGGGCGACAGGTCGAAGGGAACGCTCAGACGACACGTGAGGTAAGGGGGAGGTGGGTGAGACACAGGCTCGTCCTATGGATTATTCTACCCCCCACGTCCTACAGGGGTACTTAGGCATCTCGTGCACGTTCCGTGCGTGTGGCGTTCACCCGTAGGTCATGAGTGCGTGCGTCTTACATCAGCCAAATGAATAATTAAATTAATTATTTGCAGTTGTGAGTTTAAATTTCCTTAACCTCTGTTGGTGATCCGTCTTTGACAGCGAACAGGTTCTTCAGAGCTTCATACCTGGACCAGGAGATTTAGTTCTGGTGGGGCCTTTGGGGGTCCTAGAGGCGGAGAACCCGGAGCCGCTTGGGGATTTGGTGGCTTTCTGAGGGACGGGCGGGCGAGACACCTTGGACTTACACTCTGAAGAGAGAGAGAGAGAGAGAGAGACAAGAACACTGATCACTATTAGATTTCTTTTGATTCCACATTCAGGTTTTGTCCGTTTAGATGTGAGATTAGAAAACTTCAAAATACCTGAACACAGTTTAAGGCTTAACTGAACCACTAATCCGGCATAATTAGGTTTACGTGAACAAAAGTCTTAATACTTTGATTCCAGAACCTTCTTTTCTGACACTTTTGGAGTCTTTTCCTTGGTTTTTGGATTTGGTTTCTGCAGCGATACGTGTGGAACATTTTGGATTTCTGAAGAAACTTTATTTTAAGGAACAAACTCCATAAACACGACCAACTTCAAAGGTTTTTTACCGCTGACGAACGCAGACGTCTTGCTGCTGTGCGTGAGGATGAAGTCGTCCTGCGCGTAACGGAACTTCTCCGGACCGCACGCCATGAACACGTCGTCGTCTCCGAAGAAATCCTGCAGACAGGTCAGCTACACAAACACAGCGTCGGGTCAGAACCACTTCTGTTCACATTTATGCGTTTGTGCGACTCAGCAGACGACAGATGGGAGGGATAAGAAAATCTTTGCTCCTCATCAGAGAAGCAAACACAGCGAGCCGCAGAAGAACCGTTCTCTGGGATTAAATACAGGAAGTGGATTTACGCAGACGGATGGGAAGAGGGGGCGGGCCTGCGGGGAACTGAGAGGTTAGAATGTAAAGATGGACGACGATGAAGGAGAACGGATCTGTAAGGTCACAGAACGGAGAAACAGCTCAACCTCAAACTCCAGGTCATGAGAACACAAAGCATTCTGGGATATTTAGATCCTGCAAGGAGAATTTAGCAGAGAACATATTTTCCTGCTTCGTCCTCAGCGGGACGAGCTGTAGTGACAAAACCACAAAATCCTCCAAACTAAACCAACACTACTAGTTAACGGTGGCTAAAGGTAGTTATAGCAAGTTAACCACTGTGGCCAGCTTTAGTTGTTATCTCTCTCTAAAAATAGATGTTTATAGATGTAGAATATTCCATGAATTTAGTAAAGTCTTTTCCCCCCGTTCATTTCCCCAAATGCACCACTTTGTGATTTTAAACAGAAGTTTTCAGTAAAAACTGACATTAAATCTAATATTTCATAACACATTTAGCTGAAAATGTTAAAGATTACATTACATTATGCTTTTGTTCCTATAATTATTAGTCTAGTAACACTAAATTCTAAACAACTCTGTTTAGGATATGAAGTAACTGATTTAAATACATTTAAATAAAACAAAACATTTTAAAGCTTCTATGAACTAAACTGTGGCTTAATCCTTTGTACAACATAAAGATTATTGTTTTATTTTAATCACAAACATGTTGCACTAAAACCATAGAAAACAAATAAGGAAAAAAGGGTAAAATAAAAAGTCCTATTTCAGGCTTTTATTGTGTACAGGAAATGCTTTCAGACTCATGTTAAGTGCGTTTCTGGGTCATTCAGAAACACGTTTAAGTCAACGTTTTTAAATGTTAAACCCGTCATGTCGACCTTCAGACGGGAACACAACGCCGGCAGTGCTTCCCTGTTGCCATGGAAACCCCCAGGCCTGAACAGTTTTCTGACTGGACGCCGCATTCCGTGTGCGGTTGTCATGAGGGGGACTGGTTGCCATGGAGACCACAGTGCAGGGGTAAAGTGTTTGTGCTGTGAGGCTGCTGCTGTGAGGAAGCAAACAAACATGGACTTCACTCAGAGGAAGCTTTTATTTTGAAGTTTTGGTAAAACCTACATACTAAACCTTCTGATCCGTGTGAGATGCTAACGTCCCGATGAGTTTAGATAATGTCAGCATGCATCAACACAAAATACACACCATCAGTTTTTATCTATGTATTTTACTCTGTAATATTTATTGTGCTAAATCCTTATTCAAAAACGTCGTTTTATTGGGTTTTTCATTTTATTTTTTGACTTTTTCCTGCTCAAAACCGACCGCATGGCTGCTCTCAGCACAGTCTTCTACACCTTTCCTTTCATTCCTGATGATGACACTCTTTGGTCCCACATCACACCTGAAACCTTCCTCCACCCGTTCCAGCCTCATCCCCCAGCACACCACAGTGTCGTCTGCAAACAGGATGATTCACAGATTCCTGTATATCTTCATCTGTCCATCACCATGGAAACAAGAGGGCGCTCAAAGCTGACCCCACCTCCACCTTCAACGCCAACGTTCTTCTCTGCCACCCCAGACTTCCTCATACAAACCAGGACATTTCTCTAAAACTGTGCTTCAAAATAAAACGTTTTCATCTTTACTGTATTTCCCCAAACAGAAGAATAATCCTGCAGTTCTCCATCAGCAAACGTATGAGTTCAATCTTCTCTAAAGAATAAAAAAAAACGTTTCTGGAACATTTATTTCAGCAACTGCAAACTCAAGGATTCTCTGGTTAAGGTCTCCCGGCTTTGGACAACCGCCCACCTCAGACTGTCTGATGTTCCTGCATGCCCCTAAACTCTCTCTGGGCGTGTCTGACCTGCGTTCACCGCGGCGTTCTGCTGCCTCTGCTGTTCCCGCGCTCTGTCTTTGTCTCTGCCAAAGCTTTTATCTGTAGCTGCAGAGCTTCAGCGCGTGTTTGGTAAAAATAGTTCACGTGTGAGATTCCTTTCAGATTTCCAACACGAGCGCTCAACAGAGAGGTTCTGGGTCGAATCAGTCCGTTCATGACTGCTGAGACTATCCAGCAGGAGCAGACCAACTCGACACCATGTGGACGGACTTGAACCTGAAAATCACCTCCAAACACAGTTCCATATATTAATCCTGGCTGTTACTTCAATGATGTAGTCTCTTTAAAGTAAAACAAAAACTATCAACCCTACATTTTAATAAAGACGATTTCAATTAAATTCATCATATTGTAAAAAACTCTCAAGGTTTTTGTTAGAATTAGAAAATGTAAAAAAAACCTGAACATCTTTTCGTATGATTGCAACATTCATAATAAATCAGAGAGTAATCCCTAAAGCTGATCAGAGGATCAGTCCTGTAGTGACACTACAGACAGGCCGCAATTCTGCACAAAAATGTCTTTAAGGTTTAAATCCAACTTCACTTTAGGACATGTCCTGATCAGAACCAGTTTAAAGAGAAACTACTTTTTACAGATTCTGTAAAATTCTGATCTAAACATTCTGATCTAAAGATTCTGATCTAAAAATATGTAAATATAGGGAATCAGAAAACTCGCGGTTTGGATCAGTTTTTGAAAGCGGGAGGAAAAAAGAACAAAAAAAAAAGGTTAAAAAGCAGAACGATCTGAAAGGTGTTGAACCTGTTCCTACTGTGACGTGTTACTTTATTTGTATGAATCTGTTGGAATGACGCAAACAGTCGATGAGTTATTCAAAGAGCGTGTCATTTCCTGTGGGGTTAAAGCAGCAGGTGGGAATAATCTGAATGAAGAACCTATCTGGGTTTGACAGCAGGTCAGTACCACTCGTTTTTCTAAAACTTTAAACCTCACTGCCTTAATTCTGATCATCAAATATTCCTTGATGGACCAAATACTCATCGTTCCCCTCACCTGTTTCCCATCCAGGGTGTAGAGCCTCTTCACCGCCCCAGAGTCCAGCTTGATTGCCTCGGTGATATCGGCCAGCACCTGGTCGAAGGAGTGCGCCGTCTTCTTGTTCAGCAGAACCCTCACGGCTTTGCGAGGCTTCACGCCGCTGCGGATCACCGTCACCAGCTTGGGTTTGATGAAGTCCTTGCTCTCCCGACTCTCCCGACTGTCCGACCTCTCCTTGGAGGCGGTGCTGGCGGTGCTCGTCGACACCCCGGTGGACGCCGTCGTGGCCCGGCTGGAACTGGACGAGCCGGAACCCGCGCTGGCGCCGGGCTTCCAACTGGGCACGGAGATTTTGGTGTAATCCACCTTCCGGAAAGGTTGGTTGGAGGCGCAGACGTAGCACTCACCTGATCACACACACGGAGAATCAACTTAGAACCATAAAAGTGGAGATGGACGGGTCAGAAGAACCCTTTGATGTGGTTTCAGCATGACTGTTGGTACATTCAAAGTTCCACCCCGTCATCTGTTGACGTATTTGGACATCGTTTCTGCAGAGCGGCTACAATTCATTCACCTCTTGAGTTGTGGGCGGGACCTGTTGGCCTGGAGTAAGCCAGCACTCAATTCCCATAATTCCTTTGTTTTCACCCTCTCCCGCTAGCTTACAGCCCCGTGCATCCCCAACGTAACATTAGCGATGCAGTATTGGAGAGATTCCAGCCCCGACCAGGAAAAACAAAGACGTTCATGGATCTATTTATCCGACAGTGGATGATCAGAATGGAGCGCAGCAGGGAGACTGTGGCCCCGCCCAGCGGATTTTCTACAACACAATCTTTTTCCAACGGCATTTTTGGATTCATAATTTTATTCTTAATTTTCCTCCATCCTCAGAAAAAGTCTACAAGAATGTGTAAGAACCCCGTTTTCATCAGAGGGGGTCTGTAAGGACGACAAAAGAAACGAGTGATTGGAGAACTAGTCGAGTGAAAGTGGGAACGTGAGCTCTGTGCAGCAGAGGATGATGGGAAAGTGACACGGCTGTCCCTCGCCGTCCGTCGCAGAGACCTGCGGGATCCGTGTGGGGGAGGACGAAGGTTTTCCCTCTGACAGCCGTTCTACCTGCAGCAGTCATGAAGCCTGTGATCCGACTTTAGTTTAGTTTCTGAGACGACCAGAGGATGTTTAGAAATGAACGGCTGACACTGAGATGACCTCCATTCAACAGGGTGATTTGGAAGGTGTTTGTAAAAGATGCAGAGGTAAGAAATGAAAGCTCAAAACAGAAAATTATCTGTTGATTTAAAAACCAGAAGACGTTTAGATTATAATCCTGCTGTAATCCCTGAAGTCTCCAGATGTTTTCTGCTCTCTTCTGTTTATGAAACCTGATGAACTCAAACTACTAAATTTATTCACAGTTTAACAAGCAAAATAAATAGTGATTTATTACAAATACATTTTAAACACAAAACTATTTCTTAGCTGGTTTTGTAACATGTTTTTATTTTTATAATCATGATGTTAAAATAAACTTAAAGGTGGTAAACTAGTGATAAATATTGAATATTTGTGTATTTTGGTTATTCTGCACATACTTTTACATCTTACCCTTTTATTCTGCTAAATTTTTATTATTATTATTGTTATTATTATTAAATAAATAAAACATTACATTTTTCAACATCATATTTTTGGATTCTAAGGCAAACGTTGATTTTTGTGACAATTGAAGGATTTTAAGCCTGGAGGGCCGTATTTGATCGCTGTTTTTTTTTTTAAATATATTTTTTATTTGTATTTAAGTATTTTTATTTTGCTGCTAACAAGAAAAACTGAACAAAAAAAAAAGTCAAATGAACTTTAGAAGCTCAGAGGAAAATAGTTCTTGGATTCTCCAAGGTCAGGTGTGCTTTCATTTCTGTTTTTTTCTTTACTTTTCCCTTCATTTAAAAAAACATTTTCATAAAAGCCAAAACAGTAAATATGAATCTTCATAGATGTATGATAAACACAAATGTAAAAAAACAAATATAAATCAAATTCCTATAACACATTGTTTTATTATTATTATTTTATACTTCAGCATTTGTCATTTTTAAACGTCACGCTCCTCCCTCCATACATTCTTCTGTTTTCAGAATAAAAGCCTAAAATCAAAGTCTGGTTTGTGATTTTAGGCTGACAGAATGTGTGTTTCGTCGCATAATTAGGATTTAATGGAACCAGTGTAATTGAAAAATTGTGTTTTGTCGACATTTAGAGACGTGTTTCTCGCTTTGCCTTCATCATCTCTGATCAGAAACACATTTTTTTGTCTTTGTGTGTTTCAGGAAGTGTGACCTTGACTTTCACGTCAGACTCAAATCATCCGGATGGGAATGTTGGGAATAATAACCATCGGCACTGTAAGGTGCCAGCGTGAGCTCCATCCAGGACCCAAAGGACGGCCTTCACCATCAAGTCTCAGGTTTGAGAAACTGCTTCCACGTTGGTGAGTCCATTCAAATCCATCAAAGTTTCTGCCTGAAAAGGTCGTCCGGCCAAAGCTGCTCCAGCTTTTTCCACTTCCAAATGGGCCGATCCGTCATCTTGATGTGACATTTACAGAACTGGATCGGCCAATCCCTGAAAGTGGGAGTTAGTGGGTTCCTCCTGACCATCCGTCCGGCTTTGCTCGCTCAGATAAGTGCTTCATGATGACGCGACTGTCTCTTCCTGCCACTAACGCTCATTATCGGACATAACAACCGATCAATAGTAATGACCATGTGATGTTATTTAGCTGCTGCTCGCCTCGTCTCTGAATCACTCAAGGCTGCCGCCGGATGACTGGCCGGCTCCTCTAAGAATCTAAAATCCTCCAAATATTCCATCAGTAATGAGGAACAGGGGAGGCACTCTAGGACTTCCTGTTGAAGCCGGTTACAGACATGTAAGGGCCGTGAAAATCCCTGCACTGAATAGCAAAACAGACAGAACGAAATAATAGAAGTGTGTTTGATAAAGACAATCAGGAAAGGTAGACTCCTTATCACCTTCAGCATCTACCCACAGCTACTCCACTGGGATGTTAGCGGCTCCCTGAACCAAATGTTGGAGAAGAGTCTGTTTCTAGACACAGGAAGTAACAAAATCCAAAATATAGACCATGGAACAAAGCATTCAAATCCAGAATGCTTTCATTTGTTGAGGAAATGAAGCATTAAAGTTACATAAAGAAACTGAACACTTGAGTTGAGGTAAATGGTTTTATACATATAAAGCTCTTTACCCCCTTCCTTAAGGGCACCAATTGCTTTACAGTCATTCAACCATGCACACACACTGATGGATACCGCTACCACCCTATAGCCACCAGGAGCAAGGCGGGGTCCAATGTCTTCCTCAAGGACACGTCGACACATAGCAGGAGTCGAACCTGCGACCCTCTGATCGGAGATCGACTGCTATACCTCTGGACCCCTGCCGCCTTGTAAGACTAAAAGATTAAGCTTTGTTGACTTAAGAAACTAGGAGGCGTCAAAGGACTGGAGACTTTGACTTGTTTTGATTTTCAGACTTTAACTGAAGAGGTTTGACTTCAGACGGGTAACTCTTTAAGAGAAAGCTGAAGACGGACGAGATCACAAAACCTTTGAGTCTCATCGTTAAGAACCCTCCATATCAAGAAAACTGGAGACTTTATTTGAGATGAAAACTGACCGAAGACTAAAGACCATTCAGAGTCTAAACTCCCCAAAATCCGTCTTTTCAGGTGTGTTCAAAAACACGAGACAAAAAAAGAATTTTACTGTGTTCACATATCAAACACCGATCATTTCTGCAAACTAGTTTGGTTCATAGGAAGTTAAAAAATGTCAAACGCTGCTTCACACCGATCGTTGAGATCATGTTGGTTCCACATTCTGGTTGACCTGATCTGGGTAATGAGTCTGGTAACGCAGGTCTGTGATTCATCCTTATAGTGAGGTTATCCTGTGATCCTGCAGTAAAAGAACCTTCAACTCTTTTTTTATCGTAACCACTTTGGATTTAATAGGTGAAGCATTTTTCTTTTGTCTGAATGCTTAGATGAACAATACCAAACCAAAAATGAAGCCAAAGACATCAAGACATCAACTGGTTGAGAATCTGAAGACAAAGACTTTGAAAAACTTTGAGTCTTACCTTCCACCAGCTCGTCCATGCTGGTGATCTTCTTGCTTCCATCTATTGTGTAGATCGATCGGACTCCTTGCGGTAGGTGCAGGTTATCTGCCAGTGAACGCGTCAGCTCCATCAACAGCGCGTCGTATGACCGGAACCGGTCACTGGAAACGGCGTACACCAGGCCTTTGAAGTAGCGGTCCCCATTGCGATAAAATCGCACCTTTTTGGCGCGTCTCTCCGACGTGAGCGTCTGGAGCGTGCGGGTGCGGTAGTAGCTACAGTTGGCGCTGTGAGCAGGACTCGGAACCAGGCTGCTGCCCCTGGAACTAGGCCCGGATCCTCCTCCCCTGGTGGTGGAATCATCTCTTTTGGGGCGGGTGGAGCGTCCCCGACGAACCTTGTCACGCTCGTCGAAATGCTCCAACTCAAGTGTCTTACTTAGAGACATGATCAAGGACTGGTCAGGTACTTTCAAAGTGGTTCTTATGGCGCAGGGTTCATGTTTCAAAAGCAGAGAAGAGTCTGGTTTTGGTTGTCTGGTCCAGATCTGATTTAGGGTGCCGTATGTTTCCTCATCAATGAGGAAAGTTGGACCATCCAGAAAATGATTTACCTTTTACCAGGTCGTAAGTGATCCACATTGATCTATTGACAGGTCTGTTGGCGGGTAGTTTGGACCACCAAAGCAGGTCAGTCCCGATAAGCTGTAGGCGTGCCGTAGTCTTGGTGACCCTCATGTAGCTTCACCCGCTGATTTGAAGGTTCCACTTGAGTTGGATGTTCTGGACCTGATTCAAGGAGTCCTGATCCCACGGATGATGTCAGCTGTAGGTGTCTGTCAGCGATGGGGGGTCTTCAGCATCCCTACAGCTCTGCCAACACAAAAAAAGATCCTGTGACGGTTTTACAGAGAGACCGTATCCTCATCTGCATGCAGAGGTGACACAACTGACAGAGTCCACCTCCTTCAGTCCAGGATGAGTGGAGCTTTGATCCTGACTCAAACCGGGACGGGACTCTGATTCACCTCCAGGACGGACCAGACCAAGCAAAGCTCCAAATGTATTTGGCCCGGTTCAGAGGCGTGAATGTTTTATTGTCTGGTTGTGAGTAAGGAGGCGGTTTGGTTGACCCGCGGTGTTTGAGGGCAGAGATGACAATGGTCTGCAGCAGAGGGGATTTCCTGGGATGATTATCCAGCTGATGGAGGTGACCTGACTTCATCCATCAATCCCACAAAACGCAGCTAAGCCCCTCACGCGCGCGCACGCATGCATACACGCGCGTGCACTCACACACGCGCACTGAGACGCACCTACCGAGTAACGCCGCGAGACCGGTTTGTTGCTATGGAGGCTCTCTCCTCTTCCCTTCCCGGTTATCCCGTGAATCGGGCTAAATATCCGGGTCGATGCGGAGAAGTCGAGCCGGTCCGAACCGGGCCGCTGATGCGGGCTACAGACACGCAGCACCGGCGGCGGTGGGCTGCACCTGCGGGGCACCGAGAAGAGGACAGGCGGCGGCGGACAGCAGCATGGCCGCTGCAGCAGAGACGAGGAACCGGCGGATCCCTCCCCCTCCCCCCTCCCCTCCGCGGCTGCGCGTGATGACAGCGGCGCGCCCTCCCACTCTCTCTCTCCCCACTCTTTGTCTACCTCTCTCCACCGTCTCTCGCCTCGCAGCCTTTTGTCTGAAAATCCACTTTTCTGTCAGAAAAACCAACAATGGCGGGAAGCGCGCGCTTCAAATACATGATAATAACACATTATTGACTTTATTCAAATTAATGTGTTTGTACTATATTATTATTATGAAATTATTTATATGTTAACGTAAAAAATTCTTAATTTTATTATTTTTATTTGTGGATGCTTTTTATTTAAAAAATTAAATAAACTGTACTGGAATGTACTTTAATGTTGTAGCAAACATGTTGAGTTTAAGTATCTACTTAAGACATCACAATAATAGTTATGTTTTGCGTCATCGTGTTATTTACCATCAAAATAAAAATCCTACAAAAAAGTTTCTAAATTTAAATTTAACAAAAAGTTCAGAAGTCAGTTTCAATATGAGTTTAATTTTTCTAAAGAGGAATCATTATTAGAATTATTAGTTAACCAATAGGAACATAAATCCATATCCTCTTAAAAAGTAAAGTATATGGAATCAACTACAGACCAAGTGGACCACAGAACACATTTCTCACATCTACTTACACTGATGTCACCATGAGTTTCTATAGATAAATGAATAAATTGTTAATTAAAAGTAAAAATATTAAAATAACAATAATTTTCTTCTAGTTAAATCGTTACAGACTTTATTAATTACCATTATAGAAAGTCCAGAGAGAGCAGACAGTTTTAGGTAGAACTAAAAAGTTCTTTCATTTGTAAACGTCTCGGACCCGAGTATATTTTATTGAAACAATGACAAAGGGTGAGGAAGAGGAAGGACGATGCTGAATCAAATCCATGTGGAGAAAAGACACTGACAGCTGCTCTGCAGATAAGACTGAAAGCCGTGAGTTTCAGCTCCTCTAGTCTCTTCATGTTCAGCTCATCCTGTAGATGATCACATTCTTCACTTTGCTGCAGTTGAACCCCGTCAGGCCGGATGTCCACATGCATGGACACATTTTGGGTTCTATCACCACAGTGGATTGTTCTGCTTAACATGGGGCCCTGAGACTGAAGTAAAAAAGACAAATCAGACCAAATCTGGAGACCTAAAGGGTGAAAAGAGTTTAATTACAGAGAAGATGCACATATTCTGTGTATAAAATGTTCAATTACTTTATTTGGAGTTTTGTTGGTAAAGTAGCACCATCTGCTGTTCAAACTAAGAAGTGCAGGAAACTGAAGCCTGCATTGTAAATTTGGCAAAGAAAATGAGAAAAAACCAAAAAAAAAATTTTGGTAGCTTATTTTTCATTTTTTTTGGTAGCTTATTCTTTTTTCCATTTGCTACTTTTTTAGTTCTGGTTTTTTTTTGCCTCTGGTTCTGTATCATCTTCACTAAATGTCTTTGCAACAGTTGATTAATAACCAGAACATCATCAAAATCATTTCTAGAACAGTTAACCACCAAGTCTCAGTTTCAAACTGATCTGACTGAGTCTCAAAGCAGACAGACAAAACAAAAGCAGCTCTGGAAATAACCTGACTTCCTGTCTGTCACAGATCACACCCCCCTTCTCTTTCTGGGTCTGTGGTTGAGTCCCCCCCCTCATCAGTGGGGTAGATGGACAGCTGGCAGGCGGTCAGCTCCGCCCTCTCCTGTCAGACCAAACACTGAGGCCTTGATGTCTTTGTGATGGAGGACAATAAAGAGGTGATGACATCACAAAACAGCTGGAATAATAGAACCAAACGTTAAAAACATCACAATGAGACAAAAACAGCAAACAAACAGAAAACCACGTTTGGTTCTTGGTTTTTGATGTTTTGTTAATATCAAAGATTTGAAAAATTGATATCATTTATAATTTATTAAAATATTTCTTGATGATTTATTTAGTCTTTTATTTAGTTTATTTTTTCCATGTTTATTTTGTCTTATTGATTCAATTCAATGCAATTAGATAAAAAAGTGCAAAACTCCAAAAGTTTCATTTGTGAAAAAAAGACATCAAAATTATTTTACACATTTAAAAAAACTGCACATTTTTGATAAATAGAAATGTCTGCTAAATTTTTTATTTGCTAAAAATCCATAAAAAATCATCTTAAAGGGGGGAAACTCTGGTTGGTGAGTCAGGGAAGACGAGAGGAGAGGCTTCACCAGAATCTTCCCAATCCACCTGATTTTTGTCAGTCGAGATCGTGGATGGGCGGCGATCAGCTGATCACAGGTGGGAGCAAAGCTCCGCCCCTCAAAGCCTCAGCAGTAGCAGTGGCTCAATGCCCAAATGTTGGCAAACGAAACACAGTGAAATCACAATGGCACCTCAACAGGGCGCACAAAACGGCGACACCTGGAATCATCCAGCTTCAAACAGGAGCTGGATGATCAGCCACAATGCCACTGGGTCTGAGGCTGCATTCAGCGAGAAGCCCCCCCCTCCGTGCTGAGCAGCTTTAGAGGCTGGCCTCAGCTTAAAACAGCCACTGTGCTCAGCCCGAAAGCTGTGGGTTGACTTAGATTCTAACCCAGCCAGAGGGAATCCACCTTTTTGAACCCTCTGCAGGAGAGCAGCGGGTGCACAAAGATGGCACCTCACCTGCCACAATAAAATGATTATTGTTTTTGTGTGTCTTTATGAGAAACTAAGGCATCAATTCTAAATTTAAAAAAAAACTAACTTTTTGTTGACTTCAGTCTACTTAAAGCCAGTTAGTAAGCAGACACAAACACAGTGACTTCATGAGTTTTTTGATTTAATAACAAAACAGAGAAACAGAAAAATCTTCATACCAAATCTTTAAAAAAAGTGTAAAAAATAACCATGAAATTACCAAAACACGTCAAAATCAAACCACAAAAAAGATACAGAACAATAATTAAGATGGACAATGTCTAAAGAATGAACCGTTATTACAAGATTTTATCTTTCTAGGGATGTTTAGTCTTTGTTTTAATGACCATTTGATTAAATTTATTTTTGTTTCAGCATTAAATGTACCCAATACAATGAAAAAAATCCCACAGATTTATCAAACTCATTCCAGAAATGATGAAACGCATAAATATATTTATTTCAATTGAGAGCTCGGTTTCCGCGTTGTGGTTACCAAAAAACATCCCTTTGGTTTTATCTAGGTTCAAAGATAATTTGTTGTAATCCATCCATGATTTTATTTTGTTTAACTTTGTGTTTATTGGTAAGTTCCCTGTAGAATAGAATGTATTTGCATCATCAGCAAATAATGGGTTTTAAAAGTTTTGAAACATTGAATATATCATTTAAGTAAATGTTGAATAGCAGTGGGCCCAGAATTGATCCTTGTGGGACACCACAACTCATCCCTCAGTTTCTGATGTAAATACTTCAATCTTGACAAATTGTTCTTTTCTCATTAAATAACTTTTGTCCCAAGTTAGCACGAGTCCTCTTATCCCAGACACTTCCATTTTCTCAAGTAGGATGTCATGATATTTAGAGAAAACAGCGGAAGATTTAAAAAAAAAAAAAAAAAAAAAGAAAAAACACTGATGGAAACCTGCTTGAGGAGCACGTTAGCACCGTAAATATCCAATGTAGTTTTTTTGATCTTTGAGCTCTGTAATAACATCTGTACTCATCTGCTTGCTTTGAAGGACCTGAATGAGTCTGTAGAGGAGAATCTCCATAAAGAAAGTCTCTGTAAAGCATAGCCCACATGCTAACAGACGGACACTAGCGTGGTAACACACATCGGCCTAATTGTTCGTTACGACTCTGGAAAAATAGAAGTATTATCAGGGCAAAGTGAAAGGCAGAAAAGTATCTTGATCGTATTTTGAGATAAATACTGTGTTTTCCGGCATTAAAATGACCTGAGCAGTACTGTCCCACCACAACAGTGACGGGATGTTAACAGTTTACAGGATGTAATGTCCAGTGCTGCAGATTCTCTGCTTCCTGCAATACATTATTATTTCTCTTCATGTTCAAGATTAAACAACGGAATAGATGAATGTCTTTTGTAATGTTTGCACTTTGCCTTAAAAATACCCATCATGCATCACTATTTCATGTCAACAAGAGCAACATGTACACCTTAATGTAACAGTGAATCAGACTTTGGCTTGTTTTCTCTTTAGCCAATACTTTTTCAGTTGGTCACAAGTAACAATAATACAAAATGTAAAAGCACTGTCTCACAAATAATAATAAATCTCTCTAAAGACCAATTTTCTCCAGCTGCATTAGCTGAGTTGTTTAAACGTTAAAGACATTTTTTGGAAAACTTTAAAGCTGCCCTCACTGGAAGAGAGACCATGACAAAGTCTCAAACCGGGGTCGTAGTCCCTCTTCTAAAGATTATTCCACCAATCCAGTTTGGATGAAAACACGAGTTAGTCTTAAAACTGAACATTTGAACGGAGCGACTCAGCTGCATACAAGGAACGAAAACTTTCAACTGTAGAACAAACTGTTCTTTCAGATTACTCCATCTGGACAACGGACAAACTTAAACAGCACCAGCAAATGGGAAAAATGGTTTTTACAGAACAAAAACGTAGCACCATCAATTCTTTTGATCAATCTTGTAAACTTGCCTAAAATGATTTCAGAATTTAAGTAAAAAATGTACCGACTATTAAAAAAACACTGAAATGCAATTAAAAATCTGACACAGCTGCCTATTTTACCCGTTATTGATCATCTTTGAGCACCATGGTTGCATTGTTATTATGAGTTTTGAGGATAAAAACAGACTTAAGTTTGAAAATCAGAGAAAAACCCCAAGTAAATTCAGTCTACACCAAGACTAAGGAGAAAATAGTTCAATGAAAATGAACTGGCAAAAACACATCTAAAACTAAACAGCACAAACGGTACCAGAAGTCATTAGCCATGAAGAACTGAAAGCAATTTGCTGAATTCAAAGAATCAAGGACACCTTAGAAGAAAATTCTAAAAAGGAAACCCCTCAACTTTTTTAGAAATGAATAAAGAAAGATCAGCTAAATGATTTAACAACTTTAAAGAAACGTACACTCCTGGTAAACCTGCACTTCAAAACCATCAAGGAAATTCCCTCATTATCTTCACAATTTGTCACCAACAGTTTCAGCCCACTAAGATAGTGCACAACATGTCACAATTCTCAGTTAAAGATCAACTTCATTTAGGAACAGAAGAGAACGGAGGCCTGACGTTTAAGCCCAACAGCAGCACAGAGAGGCTGACTGGGGGATATTTGGTAGGTATGGAGATGAGTGAGATGGTCAGAGGAAACTCTGTAAAAAGACAGAGAGCCAGCTGTCTGATCTACATAGATCCCAACATGACTGGTCTGTCTAGCAGGCAGATCTACTCTGTTGTTGTCATGTAAAGTATAAAA
>CM074505.1:779743-797883 GCA_037389245.1 Oryzias sinensis
ATGAGTAACACACAGAAAGGCATTGGTAGAGACTCCAGAGGAGCGAAACACCAACTCCTGGTTGACAGAACAGTCGCTCAAGACTGCAAGTCACGACACACCAACCTGTGCACAGCCTGGATTGATTACAAGAAAGCCTATGACTCAATGCCACACACGTGGATCACTGAATGCTTGGAGCTGTACAACATCAACAGGACTCTAAGAGCCTTCATAGGAAACTCAATGAAGCTGTGGAAAACCACCCTTGAAGCCAATGGGAAGCCACTTGCACAAGTGTCCATCAAATGTGGGATATACCAAGGTGATGCTCTGTCCCCACTGCTGTTCTGCATAGGTCTGAACCCCCTCAGCCAAATAATCAACAAGACTGGCTATGGATACCGACTCAGAAATGGGGCCAACATCAGTCACCTCCTCTACATGGATGACATCAAGCTATATGCTAAGAGCCAACGTGACATTGACTCCCTGATCCACACCACCAGGATCTACAGTACTGACATTGGGATGTCGTTCGGGCTCGAGAAATGCAGCCAGATGGTGACAAAGAGAGGCAAGGTAGTCCACACAGAAGGGGTCTCACTCCCAGAAGGAACAATAGCAGACATGGAGGACAGTTACAAGTACCTCGGAATTCCACAGGCAAATGGCAACCTGGAGCAGGCAACAAGGAAAGCTGCAACAGCTAAATACCTCCAACGGGTAAGGCAAGTCCTGAGAAGCCAGCTCAATGGCAAAAATAAGACCCGGGCAATAAACAGCTACGCACTGCCAGTTATCAGATACCCTGCAGGAATAATAAGATGGCCAAAGGAAGAGATACAGACCACGGATGTTAAGACACGAAAGCTCCTCACCATGCATGGAGGGTTCCATCCCCAAATCCAGCACCCTGAGACTGTATGCTAGCCGCAAGGAAGGAGGCCGAGAACTAGTGAGCGTAGAAGCCACTATCCAGGATGAAACATCCAAGATGCATGAGTACATCAAGCTCAAGGCACCAACTGACAGTGTGCTCAGTGAATGTCTCAGGCAATGGAGAGCAGAGGATACAGTGCCTAAAAATGTAGCCACAAGAGGGCACAAGCCAGGGTCTCATTGTGCCGGTCCCAAGCCTGGATAAAATACAGGATTCTTTCAGGAAGGGCATCTGACATAACAAAAAATCTCTGCCAAACCAAATATGCAAATCAGAGAAAGCCGATTCCTGGCGACTCCTTGGTCCATTAGTACAAAGTGATCATGGTTCCAACACCACAGCCTACCTTAGTGTTGCTGACCGTATCCATCCCTTTGTGACCACAGTGTACCCATCATCTGATTCTCAGACTGGTTTTCTAGAACATGACACTGAGTTCTCTGGACTCAAACAGCCTCCACAGTCACCAGATCTCAACCCAAATGAGAATCTTTGGGATGTGGTGGAATGGGAGATCGACATCATGGATGTTCAGCTGACAAATCTGCAGCAATTGCCTGATGCAGTCATTTCAACATCAACCAAACTGAACCGGAATGTTTCTAGTACTTGGTTGAAGCAATGCCACCAAGGATTAAGGCAGTTCTGAACCCGGCAGTTCCAACCCGGTACTAGTAAGCTGTACCTCATAAAGTGACCGGTGAGTGTATTTTTCTTTTTCAACAACAGAAATGTTTTCAGTAACATCAGTAGAAAACAGTTAAATGACCTTACCTGTATCTTCCTCTGTGGCCTTCAGTAATTTTTCTGCACACTCTGGACAGTGACTTTCTCCTGAAGAGTCTGAGTGCTCCAAACCTGAACTAGAACATTGTTTGCATAACTGGTGTCCGCATGAAAGCTGAACAGAGTCCTTCAGCTCCTGAGTACAAACGGAACAGTTGCTCAGCTTCTTACTTTCTTGGCTGCGGAAAGAACAAAATATCAATGTTATTTGTGTTTTTCTTTTTAAATAAATTAGTCAGTAAGAAGTCGGTCCACAAATTAAATGAAAAAGTAGATCGTCATTTTGGTATCAGTCTGTGTAAAGCATAAATTGTAAAAGACGTCACAAACTGCAATAAAGGATTAACTTAAATATTTACAGACGTACATAGACATAGAGAAACCTTTATCTTTCTTAAAAAGCCCAAGCGCTCACTGCCTACAATGTATGGAAGCATTTGTGTCTCATCACTGAAAATAAAAGTCAACATCCCAAATGCTTTTTTCTTTTTTACAATAAGGCTGTTTGTGTTGACTCAAAAATAAAAAGAAAGCAAAAGTGTATATTTTCTGTCTTTGATTATTCTTAGGTTCTGTGGACTTACTGTACATGTAAAAGTAGATAAGAAAAATCTTGGAAAATAAAATATAGCTTAATGAACTGTCATTGACATCTGGGGTTTTATTTTCTGTTACCTTGTTACATACATTCACCAGCTACTTTTTTAGGAACAAGTAACTGCTCGTTAAAATAAGTTTGTAATCAGTGAATCACATGGCAGCCTCTAAATGTATTTGGGCATGTCGACATGGTCAGGACTCTGCTGCAGTTCAAACCGAGCATCAGAATGGAGAAGAAAGGTAATTGAAGTGACTTTGAACTTGGGTGTTGGTGCTAGACGCTGGTCGAAGTATTCCAGAAACTACTGATCTACTGGGAGTTTTAAGAAAATGAAAAAGCATTTTCGAAGATTATTTTTTATTTTATTTTTGAGTCATTTGATGCAGTTACATTGTGAAAATGAAAAAGAATTTCTGTTAATACATTTTAATTGTCCAATAGATACTTCTAATTGAATTGCGCAACACGTTTACTAGAGAACATTTTGAAAATGAAATGTCAAATACCATTTTCTTCATCATTTGAATTAAGTGACAGAATAAGCGGTGTTGGAAAATAAACAAATAAGCAGTTTGGCAGGTTGATTTTTTTTTTGAGTCAACAAATGCAGCTTCATTTTGAAAATGAAAAAGTATTTCTGGTATTGACTTTTATATTTAATTATGAGACAGATATGCTTTCATAACATTGTTCTTAATTGTTGTTCATATTAGTTTTGGTCAGTACTACTGGAAACGTAGATGATTGTTCTTGGGTGTGTTTTCCCAACATGCACATTTTTACCTGTTTTCTGTTAAGAAAATCTACAGTATAATTAAAGTTATGTTGACTGTTGCAGTGAAAAAATATAAAGTTCCTCTGATGCCCTCATTCCTGATTCAGTCCATCCTGGTCCCAAAGGGAACCTCAACATCTTCATCTCTGCCATCTCCAGCTCTGCCTCTTGTCTGATCACAGGGTGAGTGTGTGACTCTTTGTCACTCATCACACCTGAAACCGTCCTCCACCCATTTCTCTGTTCGCGCACATCTCTTTACATCTGGACTGTGAACCCAAAGTCCTTAAAGTCCTCCACCTTCTTCACCTCTGCTCCCTGTTACCTTGCAGTTCCACTTCATTTCCTCTCATTTACACATAAATACTCTGACTTTCATTTCTTTCCTTTCCAGAGCAGATCTCCATCTTTCTAGATGTTCCTCCACCTGCTCCCTGTTCTCACCACAGATCTAAATCTTGTTCTTTCCTACTTCTTGCTCCACAACATCCACCTCTTCTCCTCTGGTTTCTACTATTGTTTTTATTCATCAGATCTTCAAGGTTCTCCTTCCATCTTTGTGTCCCACTTGTAGAACTTTTCAACACATTTCCACCACAATCTTTGATCAACCTACTGCTCCACATCTCCTCTTTCAACCAGTCAAAAAAAATCTCTATATACACTTAAGGTCAGCAATAACACTCCTCCTAAGACACTCCTGAACTTTTTCATTCCACCTCCAAGTCTTCTGATATGATCTCCTCATTCCACATGGCACATCAACTTTGTTTCTCCCAGACTCCATGATCATTACATCCACTTCTGTACAGATGTGGCAGTGCCTCTGAAAAAAGCATGCTGCTTTCCCAATAACAAGCCGTGGATTAAAAGCAGTATGAAGCACCTGTTAATTCTAAAGAAGCAGGCCTTAAAGACTGGTGATCGGCACAAAGCGAGGGTGGCTCAACATGATCTAAGAATAGCCATAAGGCGCGCCAGGAGGGATTACAAATCTGGGTTTGAGATGAAGCTGCAGAATAAGAACACTAGGGAGGTGTGGAGCGGCATGAGAGCCATTACTGGCTTTAAGGAGAGGGGATGGACTGTGCCTGGTGATGTGGCCAAGGCGGATGAGTTCAACCATTTTTATGATAGGTTTGACTTAGTACGCGCCCACCCATGCCCAACCATCAGTGACTTTTCCACCTCTGCTGCTGTGACCAGCTCCCCTTTTCCACCCAGTGGCAGATCCTTGACTTCTGCTGCTGTGACTGGTTCCTCTACTCCACTAAGTGGCAGCTCCTACACCTCTGCGGCTGTGACCTGCTCTTCTCCTCCACCCAGCAGTGCCTTCTCCAGCTCCAGCCCTGATGCTGTACCACCTATAAGTGTAGAGGAAGTGTGCATAGAGCTCAGGAGGCTCAATGGTTGGAAATCTGCTGGTCCTGACGGAATATCACCACGGTTGCTAAAGGACTGTGCGTCAGAGCTGGCCGTGCCTCTTCAAACCATCTTTAACAGGAGTCTTCAGACGGGATGTGTCCCTGGCTTGTGGAAGACCTCATGCCTTGTCCCAGTGCCCAAGGTGACAAGGCCTGCAGGGATGAAGGACTGTAGACCAGTTGCCCTGACATCTGTCATAATGAAGACTTTTGAGAGGCTACTACTCCGGAGGCTCAAACCCCAGGTGGAGGGGGCGCTGGACCCCCTTCAGTTTGCCTATCAGGACAGTATGGGAGTGAAGGATGCAGTCCTGTATATGGTCCATAGGGTGCTCTCCTTTCTGGAAGGGACTGGCAGATATGTGAGGGTGATGTTTTTCGATTTCACAAGTGCCTTTGATACAGTCCAGCCTCAGCTGCTGAAGGGGAAGCTCGAGAGGATGGGAGTTGATCCAGTTTTTGTTCGCTGGATCCACAACTATCTGTCACAGTTTTTCCGACTAGGAGACTGTGTATCTGGGACATTGATGAGCAACACCGGAGCACCACAGGGAACTGTACTATCGCCTTTTCTCTTCACACTCTTCACTGCTGACTTTAATTATGCATCTGCAGCTTGTCATGTCCAGAAGTATACGGACGACACTGCTATTGTGGCGTGTGTAAAGGGAGGGGATGAGAGTGAGTACAGGGAGCTCATCACCAGATTCACCTCCTGGATCAGGGACAATGGCCTTGTGCTGAACACATCAAAGACCAAGGAGATGATCATTGACTTTGGTAGGAAGTCCTCCCACCAGCCAGTGATCATCGATGGAGGGGGAATCGAGGTGGTTGACTCCTACAAGTACTTGGGTGTGCACCTTGACCACAAACTGGACTGGTCGGAGCAGGCTCATGCTCTGAATAAGAAAGGGTAGAGTAGGCTGTTCTTCCTGAGAAAGCTGAGGTCCTTTGATGTATGTACTGACATGTTGCTCCTCTTTTATCAGTCGGTTGTGGCGAGTGCTGTCTTCTATGGGGTTGTATGCTGGGGTGGCAGTATGGCCACAAGGGATTGCACTCGATTGGACAAACTGATAAAGAAGTGTGCATCTGTGATCGGGAGGAGGGTGGACTCTCTGGGATCTGTGCTGCAGAAGAGGATGAGGGCCTTGACTCAGAGCATCCTGGACAATCCTAGACATCCCTTGCACAACACGATGTCTGGTCAGAGGAGCTCACGGAGTCATAGGCTCCTTTCACTGCGCTGCAGGACAGAGCACTTTAAGAACTCATTTGTACCTACAGCTATCAGGCTGTTTAATGAACCTGCCTGATATGAACTGATAATATTTTGTGAACTGTCTTTTTACTGTTGTTTGTTGTGTGGTTGTGTGTTTTGCTACCGGACACCTGAATTTCTCCTTTGGGAGATTAATAAAGTATCTATCTATCTATCTATCTATCTATCTATCTATCTATCTATCTATCTATCACTAACTGTAGCTGTCCAATCATCTGGGGCATGTTCATCACCTTCTGTATTTTTGCATTCATGTCCTACAAAAACCAAACTAATGCTCACTTTCTCCACTAAGTTTCTACTTTAGGTTTGCCTTCCTGACACAACCATCTGCATTTACCAGGACTTGGAACAGATTCTTCAATATATTAATGTCTTACATTTTTCAATAGTAAATTCTCAAATATTAGACATAAGTTAAATCAAGTTATTCGTACTATCAGCCCAGAACAGGCTGAAGCGGTAGAAATGGAGGCATCCATAGAAACTTCTGTAACATTGGACTGCTTTACTGCTGTGGATCAAGCGGAAATAACATCAGTAATAATGCCCTCCAAATCCTTAACCTTGAAACCCTCCCCCTAATTAATGAACCCATATTAACAATGATAAATTCCTCTCTGTAAACGGGTTACGTGCCACAGTCTTTTAAATATGCAGTTGTTAAACCTCTTCTGAAAAAGCCCAGTTTGGATCCTAGCATCTTGGCCAACTATAGACCGATATCAAACCTGCCCTTTATTTCTAAAATCCTAGAAAGAGTTGTAGTTAAGCAGCTTTACTGCCACCAACAGGACAACTGCCTCTTTGAAGACTTTCAGTCGGGGTTTAGACCTCACCACAGTACGGAAACTGCACTAGTTAGAGTCTCTAATGACGTGTTATTGGCCTCAGAAAAGGGTCTACTTTCTATTCTGGTCCTGTTGGACCTCAGTGCAGCCTTTGACACTATCGACCACGGTATTTTACTCCATAGATTAGAGCAGGACATAGGGATCAGAGGATCTGCTCTCCAATGGTTTAAATCCTATCTGTCCGATATGTATCAGTTCGTTAATGTAAATGGCCATTCCTCTCAGTGCACTCGTGTCAACTATGGAGTCCCACAGGGCTCAGTCTTGGGACCCATCCTGTTTACGGTTTATATGCTACCCCTAGGAAACATAATCAGGAAACACAGCATTAATTTTCATTGTTATGCCGACGATACGCAGTTGTATTTATCCATGAAGCCTGACCAGATAGAGAAACTGAACGCCTGCATCAGAGACATCAAGACCTGGATGACAATTAATTACCTCCTCTTGAACCCAGAAAAAACTGAGGTCATTATACTTGGACCTAAAAACCTCAGAGATGCTCTGTCTGATCAGATAGTCTCCCTGGATGGCATAAGTATAGCCCCCAATTCCACAGTTAGACCCTTGGGGTTTTACTTGACCACGATTTATCATTTAAGGCTCACATATCTCAGGCGTGTAGAACTGCCTTTTTTCACCTGCGGAATTTTGCTAAGATCAGAAATATACTTTCTAAAATTGATGCTGAAAAACTCATCCATGCATTTGTTACGTCGAGGCTGGATTACTGTAACTCCTTGTTAGCAGCGTGTCCTAAGAATTCCTTAAGAAGTCTCCAGCTTGTTCAGAACGCAGCAGCTAGATTGATAGCAGGAACTAGCAGAAGAGATCACATCACTCCTGTGTTAGTTTCGCTCCATTGGCTCCCAGTTGATTCCAGAATCAAGTTCAAGATCCTCCTGTTAACTTATAAGGCCTTACATGGAATGGCCCCGTCCTATATTAAGGACCTCATAGTCCCTTACCATCCAATAAGAACACTTCGCTCACTAAATGCAGGACTGCTTGTGGTTCCTAGAATTAGTAAAATTACGGTTGGAGGTAGAGCGTTCAGCCACCAAGCCCCTGTCTTATGGAATAAGCTCCCAGCTCATGTAAGAGAGGCCGACTCAGTTTCTACATTCAAAGTTAGACTGAAAACATTCCTCTTTGGACAGGATTATTGTCAGACTAGTTAGTATTCAGAGACTATTTAACTTAATGTTAATTTGTTTAAATTAAACTTAATAATAACCATTTCTTTTAAAAGGCTGCTAAAAGTTGAAGCTGGGGTAACTATGGTGCTCTGGAGTTCTGTCCCCTTTTCTCATCTTCTACCCTTCCTGTGAGGAAACTGGATTTTCTAGAAAGGACTGTATTAAATTTTAGGTTGGTTCGTTCCCTTTTCAGTTTCCAACACACAGAAATAATGAATAAGACTCAGAGACAGTTACTTAACTTCAGTGAAGATTTACTCCGCACAAACAGCACAGATTTGTACGCAGGGTTACAGACAGATGAGCAAGATGCATTCAAAGTCCGAACAAAGACACTCAGAAAAGGGCTTGGTATATATACCTGGCATTTACATATTCAGAGGATGGTCTGAAGATCTATGGTGAGAAAAACCCACCCACATGCTGTTGCAGGCTGGATACTTGAAGGTCATAAAGCTTCAAGTCTCAGATCTCTCTGATGTTCCCACAGACATTTGCCAGAGCACAAACACCAGAACACACAAAAAGTAAAAAGGGAGGATGAGGAGAAACTTGTGAGGACAATAGCTTGGTTGTGCTGTGTTAGGATGTAATATAATTTTGAGATGATAATACATACTCAGTGAAATAAGTTTAAACCATAAGTGTAATAAAAGGTATAGGTAAATGTAATAATAGTAACAAGGGAGTTTCTAACTATTTTATTTCTAATTATTCCTAACACTTCCTCTCTTCTCTATTCTTGATTATTATTCATCATTTAGCAGCACTACTACGTAGTCATTCTCCAGATTGTCTTTGGTCTTGTGTTGTGAAAAAAACGGAACAGAAGAACAAGATTTTTACCAGAGAGGTTCCTCATTTTAAAAACAGGGAAATTAAACACTATTTTATAAAGTGGTTTTTGTCTTGACAGCTCTAACCTCAGCATCCTTTTATCAATCTATCAATTTATGGGTAGCTCGGTTGGTAAGGTGAAGGGCTACCATCCAGGAATCCAGGCTTCAATTCCCGGAGGGGAATGGGATGAACAATGGTGATGGAAATTACCATATCAATGGCGAGCAATTAACATCACCCAGTGAGGGCCCTTGGGCAAGACCCTTAACGCAATTGCGTACCAGCATGAATGTGCATGAATGATCCTGGTGATGGTCAGTCTGCCCAAGGGCAGCAGTGGCTACATTAGTGGCTTGCCATCACCAAGTGTGAATGAGGAGTGAACGAATAATAAGTGCTTTGAGCGTCTGGAAAAGCGCAGATAAATCCAATGCATTATTATTTTTATCTGTTTCCCTGCATTTATCCTTAAAACGTCGACCATGATCCTCTGGTGTCAGCATTCCTGATACTCTCTATTTTGATCTAATGTTTTGGATTCTAAAGTGTGTTATTTAAGTGAAACTGCTTTTCTTTGTGTTTTGATTTTTTCCTTTTTCAAGGTGGTCCCAAAAAGAACTTCAATCTCTGGTTCTGCCTTTGTTTGTGCATTAGTTCCCACCACAGTCTCCTACACCGTTCCTTGATGACACTTTTTGTCAGACATCCCACCTGAGACCTTCCTCCACCCATTTCAATCTGCTTGCAAACACCTATTTCCCTCTGGACTGTTGACCTGTCCTTAAAGTCCTCCACCTTCTTCACTTCTGTTCCCTGTTACCTCACTGTTCCACTTCAGTTCCTCTCATTTACAAACAAATACTCTGCCTTTTTGCTGATGACTTCATTTTTTTACTTGTCCTGTCCAACCGCTGAGCAGACAGATGAGAGCTAAAATTCTATTGTGTTGGACATATTTTACTGTTACAATAGGGGATATGAATCTTCTGACACACCAGGTGTATAATTGAATCAACCCCTTTTTTAATTTAGGCCAACCTTTATTCATCTTACTCATATCTGTCACATTTTTTTGTTGGACCGGACGGAAAAAAAAAGAAGAGAATAAGAGAGAGGGATGTTAGGGGGGGGGGGGTAGAAGTGTGATTATAGAAGGCGGGGGGTAAAACCATGTAGCAGCATCAGACAGCAAATTTCTGGATGTTTATCATTACGGTCAGGTTCAGATGTAATACAAGTCTATAAGGGCGGGTGCTGTCCTCACACACACTCAGATATTACAAACCTACCTGTTGGCTTCAAAAATGTTTACATTCAGACATGTCAACATGTACACAATACAACTGATGTTCACACACTCTTGTGAATACTTATGCATTCAAACCAACCCGTGAAACATTTCATTCAATCACGCAAAATATTAGTTGTGCAAAGGTGAGCTAGCACCTGTGGTCAGGTGAGTGTTTATGTTCTTCTAAAATGGATGATGGAATGTGAAAAGAAGGAGGAAGAGTGCCCAGCCATCCCCACACCAAGACCCCCGCCATAGCAGCAGCTAGAAACCCACCCAACACCCACACTGTAGCACAGGAGGGTCAAACTCATTTCCACCGATGGCCACATCAGCATAGTGGCTGTCCTCAAAGGGCCAGATATAACTCATACATGTGACTAAATGTAATGAAGAATAAATGTAACTACTCCTTAATCTCATTATTTATTTATTATAACTTTTTAAAGTGACAATAACAGTTGCATAGAAAACATACATTTGCTTGTTACTCTATAAATCCTTTTAAAATTTGATTCTGTCGGGTTAAAGAGTGTAAGTCCTAATGTATAGTTGCCCAATCCGATATTTCAAGTCAAATTTTCCCTAGATATAAATAAATACACACTATTTTTTATTTTTATCTTAAGAAATTAAAAACTTTTATGCACTCGCGGGCCACAGAAAATGACATGGAGGGCCACGTTTGGCCCTCGGGCCTTGAGTTTGACACGTGCTGTAGCAGATGGAGAACAACCGCCCGCCTGGCAATCGCACCTGCCACCCAGGCCAGGGCCATTGTTGCTGAGGATTTAGTTTACACTTACCTTTCAATTCCATCATCACTAAAGTTTAATGGTATATTCTTGGACCTGTCGCTCTTAAGAGACACCCAGCTGTTATCCGTGGATTGAACACCAATCCTAAAAAAACAGATTTATCCATATAATAATGTTAAATGAAGAAAAAACAATTCAATTTCAGACACAAATGTTCTGTCAAGAAAAAGCTTGTTTTAAGTCCCACTGTAACATTTTTAAGAATAAAATGTTCCCAGTGGTGTTTTGATTATAATTATGAAGTTTTTAACCAAAATCCAACAACCTAAATGTCTTTAAAAGATATATTTCCTTTTTATCTGAAGCCTGTTTCCAAAATCCCCTTTATTTGGGCGGGGCCGTTAGTGCTGAGCAAAGTAGCCCCACCCTCGACCACCCCTTTTCTGCAAGCTGTGTCTAGCATGAGTGAAGGGCTTAAAACAGGAGGGGGGAACAAATGACGCCAATTGACAGTCTCTATTCTCCAAAGTTTCGCTTCAGCAATAAACGGTGAAAAGTGACATATTTTTGGTTCCAAATTGACACTATACTATTAACTTTAAACCCAGATAAAATCAAAGTGATGTTTTTTGATAACCAAAACGCTGAAACCGAGCTCTCAATTAACCCTTGTGCTATCCTATGACACCCCTCCACCCTTACATTGACGTGTTCTCCCTAGCATGACAAAGGTGGATAAAGGTGGAAAGATTTCATGTAATCCATGGACAGCAGTGAAGATCACAAATCACTGAAGAAAAAAGGTTCAGAGAACTGTCTAGTGGGTCTCTCTCCTCTGTTGATCTCATGCCTGTTATCGACTCCTGCCTGCCTGACTCTGATTTAGCTTTGTGGACCTTTGCTGAGCTAATAAGCCTGCTGCACTTGGATCCAGCTGTCTGCCTGTTCTTTGTGACAGTGCGGCACTAAACTCTGGAAGGGGTTCAGTAATGAGCTCAAACAATGTACATATCCAAATATTCAAGAAAATGTAGAAAGAAACTCTAATTTCACGATATGAAGATAATAGGAGTTAAGGATCAAAAGGTGTTGAATAATTCCAAATACATGATCTTGATTGTGGTGAAAAACTCAAAGCTCTTTTAATTTGAATCAATGAGTTTTACATATCTGTTACATGGTGTGAGATTCTCGTTACTGTTTACTGAAATCATGAATGAATGTTTACTGCAGATAATCAATCATTACTAGACACTGGATCCTGTGACTTGAAAAGAATCTATTGGATCAGAACCGGATTAGGAAAACTGGCAAACTATAAAGTTGATGAACTCAGTAGGGGTGGGATTATATAAACTTGCTTCTTTCCGCTCCTTTTGAAGCAATAAATCAAACTCTACAAGACTTTAGTTATTGATCACTGTATTTAATGAAGCAAATTTGACTTCACTGTGTTGTTTTTGTTTGTCTGTTTTTTATGTGTGCATTTCATCATTTCTGTAATGAGTTTGGTAAGTCTGTGATTTTTTTTTATAGCATTGACTACAATTAATGCTTGAAATAAACCAAATCAAATGTTCTCCTGGTTGGGCTGGAGCTTGCACTCTCTGTCCCCCCATCCCTCCCTGCTCTCTGGCTTTGGGGGCCCCTGTGGCAGGACCGCCACAGGGGCCCCCAAGAAAAAAAAAAAGTTTAGCCTAAATTACAAAAGAGGTTCATTTAAATATACACCTAGTGTGTCAAATGTTTCATAACCCCTATTGTAACAGTAAAATATTATTAACACAAGAGGCTTTCAGCTCTCACCTGTTTGACCAGCTGTTGGACAGGACAAGTTTAAAAAAAAATCAATAAATCAAATCAAATAAAAAAAAACAAGATTTTATCAGAGGGGGACTATAAAGCGTAAGTGAAATGGAAATATTCACTTTCCCCACAGGGAAATCAAACAGCAGCTTCATTTTCCAGCGTTTCAAACTAAAAACATCCAACACTGATATGAGAGACGCTTTGATGTTCCAGAAGCTTCTGCAGCTTCAGAGCTGCTTCCTGATGGCTGCAGGTCACCTCTGTTCAGGTAGATCTCACCTGTTGGAGGCTTCAGAGCCGTCATGCTGCAGCTTTGTCCTTGAAGATCTTCTCCTCTTTTTCCCATCAGACATTGCTGCTACAAACAGGAAGAACGAGATACAGATGAAGATGTGTTTGTTCAAAACAAAATCATTGTTTAACGGGTCTATATGATGCTTTTCTTCAGCTTTTCAGAGTAAACTAGATCATAAATATGATCATATTTGACCTTTAACATTCGAAAGTGTTTTTTTCATGAAATTTGATTTTTTTTAACGGCTCGTTTTCACACCCAGAAAATGGGTTTGAAAATCTCTGAGGCTCCGCCTTTCTCTCCCATTTCACCCATTTCATAACACCAACATAGAGCTGGCCTCAGCAATGTGTCTGTGATCCTCCCACGAATACAAACAGTCAAACTTTTTCAACGATGCATGTGGATGTTATGCATATAAAATAAAGTTTAGTCAATCACCGCTAGTTCCCCTGAGAAAGTGGGCGTGTGTGTTAGCCAGGGGGCAGAATTGGCAGCTCAGACTCTTCCTGGAAGGGGCGGCTCCTCACTTTGTGATGTCACAATAAGACAACAACCCACTCGCTTTCATGGATTGGGAGGGGCTGGTGCTCAGAGAGCAGGTTTTTCGAGGAATACTCAGAAATGTGTGATTGGTTTAACACTAGAACGTCCGTAGGGCAGCCATTTGGCTTTTCTACCTACAATGTCCAAGGGACAGCCAAGTGGCTGGATTAGTTAAAATTTACATGCCCAAAGAGCAGCCTTCAACATAGTTTGCACATGAACAGCACAGCCATTAGGCTGTTCTTTTGGCATGCAAAAAGGACAAGCCAAGTTGCTGCGCAAGTTTTCACTATTTCCCCTCACCTCTGTCACTTCTAGTAAGAGGTCACCACAGTTTGGTTTTTCTTTTTGGCTGAGATTTATCGTTCATCCACAAGAGACACTTCTTTACCGACATAATACTGAAATGTTCAAGCAAAGAAATCATGTGGTCAAAGTCATATCTTCAACCCACTACTTGTCTGCGCATACTTGGTACTGCTCCAAAATCTCCTTTCTGCATTTGCCACATGGTGTACTTGTAGCAATCAATAAAGCGCACTCTGGCATTATTGTTCTTGTACTGACTATTCACCTGGCATATTGCCCGTTTCCCTTTGCCAGGTATGGGAGCTTGTCACCAAACACGTTATTCCTTTTTCACCTTCTCAGCTCCCGCATGTAACTGTGCAAGGTTTTTTACTGATTCTGGAAGCTCCCAGTGAATTTTGCCTGGGTTGAAAGTTTGATGCAGTTGGCAACAACAAACCCACAAACATTGGAGATTGCAGGAAACCTGTCAGTCCCAACTTGTTCCATGCGCGTGCCCTTGACATCAAAGTGTAAATGCCGCATGATTTCTTTGAAGTGGTTTCTGACCATAGTTTTTTTTAGATCAGGGGATTTCCCATTTTCGCCAACCATCTTGCATCTTGCGTTTTGCATGGATGGAAGTTTTATCCCCCCCTCACAAGGAGGATGGCAATGAACCCCATTAGTTCAGGGAGTGCCATGAACCAGCTGTCATCTTCTGTCTAACGTTCATGCTGAACAACACAGTCCCGAATAGTCTGAAGCATGTTCAGAATGAGGAAACAGGAAACTCTGTAAGCGAGTCGACACTACTTCTGACCAAAGCAGTAGGCTCTTCCTCAGCAATGTAACATTCAATTGTGCTGTGATGGAGAGGCCTCCCAACCTTTTCTGTATGCCACATCGTGCCATCTTTTGCTTTTTCTGTTGGCACAGTGTGTCTCTTCTCTGTCGTCCTCTCTTTTTTGATAGCAATGAAATCTCCTCAACTGTGATCTGATTTCTGAGATCTGAGCAATGAAAACCTTCAGCAATGTAAAGATATATGTTGTTTCACTTGTTTATTTTAATTTTCTGTGTTGAATTCTAGTTGAAACTATAAATTCCAAAACATGTCAAATAGGCCTCCTTTGCCTCCCCAGTCCAAGAAACATGTGGTTAAATAAAATGACTAAATTTCTCATAGGTGTGTATGTGAGTGTGCCTGGTTATTTATCTATGTGGCCCTGCAATGGACTGGTGACCCATCCAGGGTGTACCCCTCCCCAGTTGCTTGTGACTAGCTGGGATGTGCTCCAGCAGACCCCTGTGATCCTGACCAGGATGAGCAGGCACAGAAAATAAATGGATAGACAACTGCTAGAATCAACAAATGAGAACAAGATGTTCATGAAATCTTATCAAATGAAATATCAGTCTGAGTCCAGCTGAAGGACTATCTCTTCTTCATCAGAGTCAAATGGGTTGACTTGCTCCAGGATCATTTTCAATGTCTGCTCAGGGTAGTAAAATTAAGGCATCTTGGTTTTTCAGTTGACAAACTGGGAGTCAAAGTTTGTCAGACCTTGGAGGCTCTTTTGAAGCAAAAAAACCTCCCCCACCCTGATCTGAGTAAAGAATGTGGTTAGCTAGGGCATGTCTTCATCCAGATGATCAGGTAGTTGGTGCTGCATTTACAAATGAAAGGGGGCTAATTGAAGACTGTTGAATTAGTCATTTCGAGCCACCCAGCCATTTGGCTGTGTTCTGGACGCTGCAGGGGGAGTGAAAAATCCTGGGCGTTCTAGTGTTAAGTCAGTGTTTTTCAACCTTTTTTGAGCCACGGCACACTTTCACCTTGACAAAAATCCCGCGGCACACCAGCATCCAAAAAAAAAAAGGCAGAAATTCATGGTCTGTATTGATCGACAGCCCCCCCCCCCGCAATCACACATAGATTTTTGTGATAATTGTGGCAGAAAAAGCAGGAAGTTGCGGCTGTTTTATCTGAGAGATGAAATAAAACTTAAATTAGAAAATTTAGAAACTGTTTGTTTGTTGTGGTTTCAAGACGTTTCACGCGGACGACTCATTGTGCGCTGAGACACTGGCCCTTTAAGCCAATGCATCATGGGAGATGTAGTGTGAAAACTGCCACAAAAGGTCAGACAGACTCGCGTCTCTGAGCTTCATGGTTTTGTTCACTTGTTCCACGGTCTGACGCCGGAATATGTGGAAAGCTACACCGCTAAAGACGAGCTTTAGCTGGTATTTTTGTTGGAACTGAGCGACTTTATGAGCAGAATTAAGAACAAGGAAGTGAAGACTTTAACCACTTCTGATTGGTCAGACTGATGACATGTGATTAAGCCTTCAAGAATGATTGGTGGAGACAGTTAAAGGGGCGGGACTTTTCCTTACACAGTTATAGCTGCAGCTAAATCGCGGTACCGTCATTCTTATCAAAATGTCTTTAATAGAATTAAATAAAGACAAAGAAAAAAGTATTTTACGATCTTTCATATTCCTAACTACTCAGTGTTTTATCAGCACCTGTTTGGATGAACACAGAGCTGATATCCTGGAGATGGAAAATGTTTTTAGATCAGTTAACGAGGGCAATTTCCCACGGCCCAAATGACCATCTCCCACGGCACACTGGCACACTGGTTGAAAAACACTGGTTTAAAGTATCACTTCGGATTGTTTTTCATGAGGAAGTAAGTGACTTTAAAAATACACCAACATTCATGTTCTGAGAGATCAAAACTCAATTCTACTGTGCCTTAACAGCCACATACAATTTCTTTATTTCATTTCCTGAAACAAAATTCCAAGCAGTTCCTCTTTTCTCGCCTAGAACTGCATGTCCAGAACCAGAATAGAGTCTGTTTTTAAATGTGTGAATGTTTTGAAAGAGTCTATAGGAGCCTTTGAAAAGGATGGTTTTTTTTAAATGATGTTTTAGAAAAAAGCTGAACAGAATCTAAGAAAGTCTGTTAGCGTAAAGAAAAACTGATGTTTGGCTTCATTCCAGGCAGCAGATCCACTTTCTAGAAATCTTTATTGTCTGAACATGAAGTTCTTTGTCTGCTGGATTCCCTGATGACGCATGAAGACGAACATCTTTTAACAGGAAATGTTCAGGAGAAAAATGGAATTTCTACCAGTTTTCCCTCATTTCTAGTAGAAAATGAGTTTTTTATTAACCTGCTTTATTTAAACAGAATAGAAAAAGAGGAAAAATCAGAGAATAGAAATCATCCAGCCATACATCAATAGTTTCACTTTAGACATAAAGGTGATCTCACTGAAGTTAAAAAAAATCATTTTATAGATATATTAAAAAAAATAATCTTACTGTAAGGGACCTGCTGCCTTCTTGTTTCTTATAGTCCCACAAATGTCAGACTTCATGAAAATCCATGGCTATGTCAGCTGTGGAGTTACTGTAAGGCGCTTTAGATGAGGAAGTCTGGCTGCAGTGTGCAGACTGAGGCGCCTCAATGTGGGCGGAGTTAAAGGCATGCGCAGTGTGTGTTTATTACAGGTTGTCATCTGTCTCAACCATGGTAAAGTTAGTTTTATTTTGGACATTCTACAGTTATGAGTAGTGTGGAGCAGGGGGCGTGGCTGACCTTTTTCCCTGGTGCCTCTCTACCTTGCACAGCTGATCCTCATCTCATCACTGTCTTTAAAAGCCTGAGCCTTTCTCTTTCACCCTGCAAGATGATTACTACTCAGTAGCTGTTTTTAGCGTCCTGTTTTTCAGTCTAGCTCCCTGATTCAGCTGCCGGTCTGATTTTGTTGTTGTTTTGCAAGTTAAACACTGCTAGCCTGTACTCAACATCAGACTCTGCTTTGAGATCCTTCTACTCAACATAACAGAATCATCTGGGCACAATAGAACCTGCAGCGTTTGAAGAGGTTAAACATGCCCTCTCGTCCCAAGGGGCTCTTGTTGGATGGGCTTTGCAAGGCATTTATCCATCACTGTAGACTCATTCGATCAGCAGCCTCTCGCTTATTCCTCTGATAAATCCAAAGTAGCGTTCATCATGAGTTTACTTTCGGGCAAAGCCTCTGGGCTGTTGCATTAGTCAGCAGTCATTCTTCCCTTTTTGGCTTTATTCACAGCTCAGATGTTCAAATTTTTTGACCATCCTCTGCAGGACAAAGAGACTGGGAATCGCCTGCTCTCCTTACGCCAAGGTCCCGGTTCAGTTTTGGAATATTCTATTGACTTCTGTATTTCCGCTGCTGAGTGTGTGTGGGATGAAAAGGCGCTCACCGGAATATTCTACCGGGGTCTAAGAGATGATATTAAAGACAAACATGTGTCTCAACTGTGGTGAATTTGGTTCTATTTGGGATATTGAACAGACAGTCAGCATGGATCCCGGCAGTGTCTCTTAGGGAGCGTCAATAAATGAACAACTGAATGATATGGCAGTGATTTAGACACAATGCTGTGCAGAAAGA